>JAGDQO010001439.1:0-13465 GCA_018342035.1 Solanum appendiculatum
TTTGTAGCCGTTGGGTAACAGCTATTGGGGCCCACCCAACGGCTATTTCTACATCTAACCCCCCCAAAACACCCCCCTACTCCCAATTTTTTTTAATATCCCAAAGTTTTTAAAAATACAATTTAGTCCAATTTTTTAACTATAAATACCCCCAACCCTTCATTATTTTTACTCACAAATTTTCTTCATCTTCTACTCTCTCAACTCTCAAGTCTTAAGTCTTCTACTCTCTAATCTTCTATTAATTACAAATTTTATTACTTTTGGTGGATTAATTTGATTTTTGGAGCAACCTTCAAGCTTCAAGTTTCAACTTTCATCAATCAATTTCGGCTTTCGGTCATACATGTCTACTTTTAAGTAGACGTTTGGTACATTCGTTCCAACTTTCATCTATTTAGTTTTTACTTATTTAGTTATTTATTTGTTTGCATTTAATTTTCGTTATATATAGTTTGATTAATTTTAATATTTTAATATGGATTCCGGTAAAAAAAATGTTGGCAAAGTTAAAGAAAGATTTTTTGGTATGGTCAGTAATGTATTAACCGGAAAAGAAAAAACATTTGGTACTTCTTCTAAATTTAAAACTAGACAAGTAGCTCAATTAAGAATAAATACGAAAGATTTTACGCATGTTGATAAAACTTTTTTACATATTGATAGTAATAATGAATTAGATCATGAATCTTTAGAAACAAGGTTTGGTAATTTTAATAAAGAATTAGATGAAGAAGTAGAATATGATGATGTTAATGATGATATTGATACTTATGATGATGATGAAACAGAGTCAGTTACGGCTACTACTCCCACTTCCGCTCCCGCTCCCTGTCCTGCTCTCATGCCTCTTGTACATCCTAGTGGGGATAGGCCCAAGGTAAAACGTGCAAAAAAATCTGTTGTGTGGCAATTTATGACTCAAACTGAAGATAAAACTCAAGCTATTTGTAATAAATGTAAACATAGAATGAATCATAAAACTGCGGGAAAGGGGGGTGGGACACAACATTTAAGTAATCATTTAATAGGATGTTGTAAAAATGAATTTTTGCAAGCCAAAGCTATAGCCGATGCTAAAAAACATGGTACTCCCCTTCCTGATGCATCTGTAAGGGTAGGGGGCTCTAATATGGTCCAATCACAATTGAACCCTTCTAATGTTTCTGGCCGTAGTACTAATCGCACATATAGTAGAGAAAGAGATCTTGAAGAATTAGCTAAAATGATTGTTGTTATTGGCTTGCCATTTAGTTTTGCTGAAAATCCCGATTTTGTTCATTATATTCAAGTTGTGTATAATCCATCTTTTAGAGGTTTTTCAAGAAACACAATTAAAAAGGCTGTTTTTGATTATCAAGGCCAACATTTTTAGTATCTTCGTTGTTTATTTTATTATAATACTTGTAAATTGTTTATTACTTCTGATATGGGTCGTAGTGTTAATGGTAATGATTATTTCACTATTACTAGTCATTGGATCGATGAAAATTGGATTATGCAAAAAAGAATTTAGGTTATAAATGTTGCGAAATGCATAAAACCGGTAGTTACATATCTCAAACTATTGTAGATGTTTTACAAAATTATGGAATTTGTGATAAAATACTTAGTGTCACCTTGGATAATGCTTCTAATAATACATCTGCTGTTGAAATGCTAAAGCCGACACTTTGCCCTATTTATATTGATGATTTTCATATTAGATGTGTTGCTCACATATATAATTTGATTGTTAGAGATGGTATATCAATGTTTAATAATGGTTGCATAAAATGTGAAACTGCGTATCATTTTATTTTTAAATGTCAAGTAAAGGCTAGAAGTAGAGAATTTGAAAATCGTTGTCGTGAATGTAATCTTCCCCCTAGAAAAATTCCAAAATCAGTGTGTACTAGATGGAATTCTTTATTTGAAATGCTTCAAGTCGCTTATGAATATAGAAAACCTTTACAAATGGTTTGGAATGCTCATAATTCAAATATAGACTATAGACTTGATGATAATGATTGGAATGACGTAAAAGATCTTATAGACTTTTTAAACATTTTTAATTTAGCTACAAAACAAATTTCTGGACTTTATTATCCAACTATTTGCTCAGTTTTACCAAATATTTGTGCTATTTCTAGTAAAAAATTTAAATTCAAAAATAAACCAAGGTTTGCAGATACTGTTAATGCTATGATTGAAAAAAAATTTAAATATTTTTTTCTTATTCCTCAAATTTATTTAACCGCTTGTTTATTAAACTCATTTTACAAAGAAATAGGTGCATCACGAATGGTTGATAAAATATATTTCAATTTAGATATTCAAGATTATGAAACACCTAGCTTGGCAACAGTTACAGATAGTATAAAAATTGAAGCTAGAAAATTGTATGACTTGTATAATTCTGATATAATAAATGAAGTAGTACGTAATGAACAACCTGAAGCTTCTAGACGTAGATATGAAGATAATACTGATGATATGCTAGAAAGTTATCTTGGTCTTTCTTCTAATGAAAAGAATGATTTTGATGAATATCTTAATCAGGCAACGGAAACTATTAAGGATGATCAAGGTGTACCTGACCTTTTAGATTGGTGGAGGAAACGCGGCAAGTTTTTTCCAAAACTTCAACTGGTGGTTCGAGATGTGCTAGCCATTCAAGCATCTTCAGTAGCTTTGGAGGTCGCTTTTAGTGCGGCAAGATTTCAAATTGGAGAGCATAGACATTCATTAGCAGCAGACAGCTTGGAGATATCGGTATTATTTAGAGATTGGATTAATGCCGAAAGAAGGAATTATGGGCGTCCAGCTTTACCTACTCAATTTGAAAGTGATGTAGATGAAATGTTGCAAGATTGTAGTGACGACGACATTGATGCATTGGAGGAACTAGCCGATCAACCAATTCCAGACCATGTTACTAGAGAAATGTTAAATGATTTAAGACAAAACTTTGATAGAGCCTTCAAATATTAGTATGATAATTCGAAGTCTAACTCAAACAGAACCCTTCCTAGAAGGTGGCTGCGTAGATTAGGTCCTCTACTAATATTTGTAATGCAAATTGTAGTATTTAGATTTTATTAATATAATTATAGGCTATTCGCCTTATTTTATTTTATTATTTTCTTCAATTTAATACAAATCTTTTTATTATATTTCAATTTTTAAACGTTTCAAAGTTCAAACTTAAGTTATAATTTCAAATTTAAAAAATTTGAAAATTGAAAGTTTGATGTAAATTTTAAAATTTTAAAGTTAAAAGTTTTAAAGCTTGAAATTAAAATTTTTAAAAGTTTAAAGTTTGAAATTTAAACTTTTTAACTTTCAAAGTTTGAAATTTAAACTTTAAACTTTTAAAGTTTGAAATTTAAACTTTAAGAATTAAGAGTTTAAATTTTATTTTATAGAAAACTTAATTAGTTATATATATTTTGAAATATTTTATTTTTAACTTTAAGTTAGACTTTAATTAATATTGAATTAATTTTTTTAAAAAAATAAAAATTATAGCGGTTGTACCGGTCTACCGGTCTGGTCCACTCACGGTATGTACCGGTCCGGGACGGTAACCGTCAAAAATACCGGACATCCCGGTACCGGTTCCGTTCCGGAATATTTGTTTGGTAGACTGCCGGTTCCGGTGAATCCCGGTCGTTCCGTTACCAGTTCCGCTGCCAGGCTTACTCGAGACAGATACCTATGATTTTCGTAATCAAAACTAAAACGATAATGAAATTGAAGAAATTGGAATTGCTTGTATAGATTAATTTCCATGTCAGCTCTTTTACCTTTTATCCAAAATTCTCCTCTTGATCAATATTTTTTCCTCAAAATATCTGGTGAGTTTTTCACATAATGTCTCATAATTGACATACAACTCTTTTTTAGATATTTGAATTCCTGCAACCATATCCATATCTGAATCTTTATACCTTAATCTTAAAATTTAGATTATGAAGAGTCCCACTTCTAGAACTACGCCCGTATTGAATTTTATGGGTTCAGAATTCCCCAACATCAGTAATTTAATCATACATATAAGCCGCTGAGTATTAGTAAACACCAAGAGCAGCCTGTAGCTACATACACTAAATCTACAAGCATGACAAGCTCAGTTTTTTTTTTTTTTTTGCTGCTGATATATTTTAAGACTAACATCTCATTTCTCCAATCAATTGGATCACATCCCTTAATGGTAAACCTAATTTAGTAGTTACACTTACATCACACTGCTTTATGAAAATTCTTCAAGACTAATTATGAATTTAGCGAAACAATGGCAAGGCTTCATTATCTAAATGGACATCTACTGCTGCTAAATATTGAATGAGATGGAATCACATAAAAGATGAGGTGGAAGTGGGAATTGTTGTTCTACTGTAACGATTTTGGACTTGAAAATTGGAGTGATAATCTTTTCCCCCACTAAATTCATGCAATTTATGGCTTACTGTTTATAAAACTACAACTGAATTTCCTAATTTTATGTGTATATTCGTTTCTCGAAGTTGTTTGCTCGTATGTCGTAATTGCAATCTAACTCCTCTATTTTTCCCTTTTTTTGTCAGAAAGTGGAGTCCTTACTGAAAATGGTAGGTCAGGACCCTTTTGATTCGACGAGAAGTGCGCTTCAACCTGTAATGAAAGCACAGGTTAGGAATGAACTTTTGAGGCATACCAATGAAGATGTCAAAGTTTCAGTTGCTTCTTGTATCACCAAGATTTCTAGAATATATGCCCCAAAGTAACCTTATGATGATCATAAACAAATGGAGGTAGAACTATACCATTCTAATTTATCCTTCTGTTTTCACTTCAATATCTTTTCTTTTTTTAAATCTGACCAATTTCTTTATCTTTATTTTATACATCTATTTACATTTTCTTTTTACATGCATGTGTTCACCAATCTCAGGAACTCAAGACAATGAAATTAGCCAGGTTTAAAAGAAGAAAACATATTGAAGTGAAAACAGAAGGATAAATTAGAATGGTATAGTTCTACCTCCATTTGTTTATGATCATCATAAGGGTACTTTGGGGCATATATTCTAGAAATCTCAGTGATACAAGAAACAACTGAAACTTTGACATCTTCATTGGTATGCCTCAATAGCTTATTCTTAACCAGTGCTTTCATTACAGGTTGAAATGCACTTCTCGTCGAACCAAAAGGGTCCCTGACCTACCATTTTCAGTAAGGACTCAACTTTCTGATAAAAAGAAAAGGGGAAAATAGTGGAGTTAGATTGCAATTACTGCCTAAATTACCGACATACAAGCAAACAACTTTGAGAAACTAATATACACATAAAATTGGGAAATCCAATTGTAGTTTTATAAAGAATAAGCCATAAATTAAGCTGGAAAATAGATTATCGCTTTCATTTTCAAGTCCAAAATCGTTACTTTAGAACAACAATTCTCACTTCCACCTCATGTTTATGCAATTGCACTTCAACATTTAATAGTAGTAGATGTCCATTTAGAACTAGAGAGTCGTCCTGCTAGATAGCAATCAACTACTTTGGTCCAATGAATTTTTTATCAAAGAATAGAAATTAACCTAAGGCTTCAAAATCTATCTAATCGAAAGACAAGCATTGCCTCAACAAGTCTTTCCATTAACAAAACAAAGAAGCTAGTTATCACTTAAACAACAAAGACCGAAAAAAACTGTTCATAAGCAGGGTAGAAAAACAAATAAAAATTTGATTTTTACCTTAAGAAGTTTGAATAGCTCATCAGTTGAAGAGGGGAGGATTCATGAGGTTCATCCCATAAGCTATGAGCTCATCTTCCAGCTCTTTCTAATCAGCACAGGAGGGGCAAGAACCAGCCATTGCTAGAAGAAATTTGTTTCAAAAACCAAGAACGGTAGCAGAATAACACTTAAACCAAAATATTGTAGCAAAGTGACAAATACCCTCACAATGGCAAGCATGCAGAGGCCAAAGCCTAATTGATTCTCTCTTGGTTTTTGACTAATTTGGGGGTTGGAATCTGTGATTTTTTCAGGGGTTTTTGTTTCTAGTACTCAATTTTTTTTTCCATGTGCTTACTTGTATGCAATGACATTGGAACTCAACATTACTACCTATGCAAAAGTGCAAACAGAGCAAATTGCCACGTTGAGAGTTTCCACTTTCAACTTTATTGTTGAAGTGATGAGAGGAACTGACAGCTTTATCCTATAGATATTATTTGGAACTTGAGTACTTTGGGTAATGTCATGCTTGTCTGAGGTCTAATTTGGAAAAGTACCATGATGACCACACTGCACTATGGCACCTTATAATTCTCTTTACTCTTTTTGACAATTCATGACATGACATGACAATCCATGTGAATTACACTCGTCCAACATGAGTTTAATTTACATGGATTGTCATGTCATGAATTGTCAAAAAGAGGAAAGAAATTTTAAAGAGAATTATAATGTGCCACAGTGCAGTATGGTCATCACGGTACTTTTCCAAATTAGACCTCAAGCAAGCATGACATTACCCAAAGTACTCAAGTTTCAAATAACATCTAAAGGATAAAACTGCCAATTCCTTCCGTCACTTCAACAAGGAAGTTGAAAGTGGAAACTCACAACGTGGCAATTTTCTCTATTTGCACTTTTGCATCGGTAGTAACATTGAGTTCCAACGCCATTGCATACAAGTAAGCACATGAAAAAAAATGTGATTACTAGAAACAAAAACCCCCTGAAAAAATCACGGATTCCAACCCCCAAATTAGTCAAAAACACGAAAATCAAGAGAGAATCAGTTAGGAATTGACCTCTAAATGTTTGCCATTGTGAAGGTATTTGTCACTTTGCTACAATCTTTTGATTTATGCGTTATTTTGCTACAGTTCTTGGTTTTTGAAATAGAATTCTTCTAGCAATGGCTGATTCTTGCCCCTCCTGTGCTGATCGAAAAAAGCTGGAAGATGAGCTCACAGGCCACAGCTTATGGGATGAACCTCAAGAATCCTCCCTCTTCAACTGATGAGCTCTTCAAACTTCTTGAGGTAAGATCAAATTTTTATTTGTTTTTCTACCCTGCTTATGAACCGTCTTTTTTTGTATGTGTGATATCTAGCTTCTTTGTTTTGTTAATGGAAAGACTTGTTGAGGCAAAGTTTGTTTTTCGATTGATAGATTTTGAAGCCTTAGTTTAATTTCTGTTATTTGATCAAAAATTCATTTGACCGAAGTAATTGATTGCTATCAAGCAGGTTAACTTTCTAGTTCTAAATGGATATCTATTGTTGTTAAATGTTAAATTAAATGGAATTGCATAAACATGATGTGGAAGTGATAATAGTTTTTCTATTGTAACGATTTTGAACTTGAAAATGAAAGCGATAATCTATTTCTTCCCCGGCAAAATTCATGCAATTTATGGCTTATAAAACTACAACTGGATTTCCCAATTTAATGTGTATATTAGTTTCTCAAAGTTGTTTGCTCGTATGTCGGTAATTGCAATCTAACTTCTCTATTTTCCCCTTTTCTTCTTGTCAGAAAGTTGAGTCCTTACTGAAAATGGTAGGTTAGGACCCTTTTGATTTGATGAGAAGTGCACTTCAACCGGTAATGAAAGCACTCATTAAGAATGAGCTTTTGAGGCATAACCATGAAGATGTCAAAGTTTCAGTTGTTTCTTGTATCATTGAGATTTCTAGAATATATGCCCCAAAGTACCCTTATGATGATCATAAACATATGGAGGTAGAACTATACCATTCTAATTTATCCTTCTGTTTTTACTTCAATATCTTTTCTTTTTTTAAATCTGGCCAATTTCTTTATTTTTAGCTTATACAGCCATTTACATTTTCTTTTCACATGCATGTGATCACAAATCTCAAGAAATTCTCCGGCAAACTGTAATGGCATTGAAAAAGTTATCTGATGTTACTAGCCGCAGTTACAGTAAGGTTGTCTAAATTCTTGAAATTTTTGCTTAAGGGTCTATGTGGAGTTATTGGACCTTGAAAATGAAACTTTATTTATCGAGAAAAAGTTTGAACATCTCGATAACTAAAGTTTCATTTTCAAGGTCCAATAACACCACACAGAGCCTTACTTTAGCAAAAATTTCAAGAATTTGGACCACCTTACGCTAAGTGCAGCCAGTAACATCAGATAACTTTATCAATGCCATTGTAGTTTGCTGTACAATTTCTTGAGATTTGTGAATACATGCATGTGAAAAGAAAATGTAAATGGTTGTATAAGCTCAAGACAAAGAAATTCGCCAGGTTTAAAAAAAGAAAACATATTGAAGTAGACAGAAAGGTAAATTAGAATGGTATAGTTCTACCTCCATTTGTTTATGATCATCATAAGGGTATTTTGGGGCAAATATTCTAGAAATCTCGGTGATACAAGAAAAACTGAAACTTTGACATCTTCATTGGTGTTTCTCAAAAGTTCATTCCTAACCAGTGCTTTCATTACAAGTTAAAGTGCACTTCTCATCGAATCAAAAGGATCCTAACTTACCATTTTCAGCAAGGACTCAACTTTCTAACAAAAAGAAAAGGGGAAAATAGAAGATAAGATTGCAATTACTGCCTAAATTACTGACATGCGAGCAAACAACTTTGAGAAACTAATATACACATGAAATTGGGAAATCCAGTTGTAGTTTTAAAAACATTATGCCATAAACTGCATGAATTTAGCAGGGGAAAAGAAAAGATTATCGCATTCCAAAATCGTTACAGTAGAACAACAATTCCCACTTCCACCTCATCTTTTGTGTGATTCCATCTCATTCAATATTTAACAACAGTAATGTCTACATATTGTGTGCTATATTCTTTTGGCTTCTTTCACTGCTTTGTGATAGCGCCGCATAGTCCAATCAGGCCACTTGAACTACTTAATACCCGAAAGTCATGAACTTGCTTTTGTTGCTCTGATTGCAATCTCCCAACTGTACTTAGGAACTTCCTACTATAGACTCTATGCGCATAGTAACTGCTTCCGCCAGAGCTTTACCTAAGAAGAATGCATCAAGGCAAACTGCGTCGTGCTAGAACCTTGCCCGGGTTCTTGTGCATCTTTATGGCACCAAGGTTCTTCGGTTTAGGGTATCTTGCATAGCCATGAGGCCTACCGCCTATGTAGCAATTGTTCCCTTTGTAGTATGTGCCTTATTCTGAGCATCGCTTTGACGTCCAAACTTCTTGCCATCAGACTTATAGGTGTCATCATTCTTGGGATGTGGTTGTTGGCTTGTTGCTTCTTGATTTTGCCACGATCTCCCCCACCTTGGTCATGACTACCTCTCATCTCCTCTCCGCTGCCTCTATCATGCTTAAAGTATGTCAAAGCTTCGGCCTACATGATGACTTCATCAATTGTCCTTATGTGTCAGCGTTCCAACTCCATCTTGGCCCAATTTTGCAGTCCATCCATGAAGTGGAACAACATATCTTCATATGTGAGGTTGGGAATCTAAAGCGTGAGGATGGTAAACTCCTTCACATATGCTCGTATGCTATCCGTTTGCTTCAACTCCCTAAACTTGTGCTTCACCTTACAGATGACGTTGTTGGGAAAGAAGGCCTTCTTGAACTCGACTCAGAATTGCTCCCATGTGTTGATAGTGCAAAGCCCCTTCCCTATCTCCGATTCCTTTCGCTTCCAACATAGAATGGCCATCTCTGAGAGGTACAACAGGGCAATATTGATCTTGTTCTCGTCGTTCTTCACTTTGTTACACTTGAAGTAATTCTCCAAGTGCCAAAGGAAATTCTCCATCTCTTGCACGTCACGAGCGCCTTTGGACATTGGTGGCTTGGGAGCCTCAATCTTGGCCTCTCTATCTGCATTGGACGCCGCACACACTCCAGCTTCAATTCCTCCCTAGAGCGCTTCTATCTCGGCCTTCATGGTTTCAATTGTTCTTAACGCATCCGTGAGCCGACACTCCAAGGAAGTGATGGCTTCCTTCATCTCATATTCCGCATGCTTACGCCCCTCCAACTCTTTGCGGATATTTTCATTCTCCTCCTCAAGGATGAAGTCCTCAAGAGTCTTGAACTTGTCATTGACCTCGTTCAAGCGTTTGCCTAAGATCTCCAAGGCTTGCCTCGTCGTGTCAACCCTCACGATTCATCTATTCCAGGTGTGACGTCTATGGGCTGCTCTCCATGTTCATCATCACTCGCCTCAGTGGCCAAAGGTGGGTGGGATGTTAACACTTCGCTTGGTTTAGGGTCAAGTAACAATTCCTCATTCCTTTAAAGGTTCTTCCTTCCCCTTCGATGCTTCTTTCCACCATCTTGTGCTTGACATTGGTGGTGCTAGCAGCGTTGATGTCTCCCTCGTTTGTCATTCCCTTAGTATCAACCTTTGCTCTGATACCATTTTGTCACGGACTTAGACTCCAACTAAGCAATATGTGTGGCACTTGACAACTTACTCACGAATCTTTCACGATCTTGTAAGCTCAAGTAAGCCTTTTCAAATTAGACCGCTAAGAGAATGAAGAAAAATACAAGAGAATTTCTAAGAAGGCTTTTATATTGCTCGGAAGATTGCTTGATGTCATTACAAATGAATACCCCTCTATTTATACTACTCACTAGGGAGGCTAATTTGCATATATTAATTATGTACAAGTCTCTATTCTAGAACTCTCTACACAACTAGAAGATTCCAAGGACCTTCCATACAAATCCATGGAATTCTAATGTCTTCCAAGAAATTCTCCCTATATTTCTAGAATATTCCACCAAGGACCATTGTTCTTTCAATGTAAGCCTTCCACATGGCCAACCTTATGCCACGTGGCGCCTAAATGGCATGATGACGTGGTGGTTCATGACACTACTGTTTATAAAACTACAACTGACACAGCAAATACATGACAATCATAATACTTAACAGTTTGTTTTGGGTTGACTTGAATATCCAAACAAAGATTTACGTATATGGAAATTTTCTATCTAAGCTACACATAGAACCAAAAACGATTGCCTACAAACACACATCATAGATGTCTGAGCACCGTTGGAAACCACAGATGCAGGTTGCAGGTATGGTTATTTTTGGAAGTATATTAAATTATTCACAGGCAGAACAAACCTGGAGCTATTCTCAGAGCAGCACAAGAATATTGACATTTCAAGGTGATGCGCTATAAATTCCTTTAAAAAAAAATTGGTATCTACAAGTGAAGCACAACAATTGATGCTGGATATCTCAAATGTTATAACAAAATTAGAATCAATACTTACGTAGTAGAAGAAACAACATGGCCTTGAAACTTGAAAGTCTAATCCATGGTCCTATACAGATTGCACCAAAAAGAATAACATCAAAACAAATATAAATGCAACAAGAGTATGAAATCTGTATGAGACAACAGTATATATCAGACGGATAAAGAACCTTTTGAGATGAATTATCTTCAAGCATCTCCCATCGTTCTTTTAGTAGTCTCAATTTCTCTTCTTGAACCTCATCATATACGACCTAAAAAGAGAAACACCAGAACAACATCGGTCATTTAGAATTTTCAGGAGGAACTTTGGCAAAACATTAAAACCAGTAAAACATGTTCAAGTTAGGTAAGATTTCTACTTCATGATCAGTTTATATTTCCCTTCCTTGGTTAGTTATGAATAAGGCTGTAACAACAAGGTTTCTAAATTGGAAGGTCATCCCTGTATGTAAGAACAGATTTAACAGATAGGTTACCTGAAATTATTTAGATAAGGAAACATTTGATACTAGAGTTCAAACAGATCAAGGATGTTGAATTATTATTATTATTATCGTTGTTGTTGTTATGGTGGTAGTGGTGTATATGCATTAAATATTTGAATATATCTATAAATATGAATGAGAAGTGTTTAAACATACACAGTAACTCAAAGAAAATTAAGAATTTAGCGAAACAACAACAAGGTTTCATAATAAAGTACTACTGGAATTGGTAGAAATTAAATTGAAGATGTCACCTTATCTCTAGATTCTCCAATATTGTGCATCTTAGAAGTAGTTTCATCTTCTTCTCCTGTTTCATTCCAAACATTTATTACATTGATGGCTCCTTGTGTTCTTTGATGTTTCCTTCTTCATTTTTTATGCTAGATTTAGATTTTCTCTCTGAATCACAATCGGAAGCAGATTCATTCTTCCTTGAGTCGCTTCCTGGTTTTCATTTGGCACATCGTGAGCGGTTGGTTCTCTCTCCCCAAGTGCTGAACTTGGGATTGCGGCACATCTCCAAGCTCATCATCGTCATTTATCGGGATTCCTTCCTGGTTTTCTGTGCAATTTGTTCAGTGACAAGCTACCCCCAAATTTCTTTCCTCAATTTGAAAAGGGAAAACATGTGTAATAAGTAATCTTTACCCTTTTGATTTTTTTTTTGACTCTGAATTGATATAAAATTTGAAAAAGGAAAATTTCATTAAATTTTATGATGCGATATGCAAAATCTATAATAAATGTTTTTAAATTTTATCATTTTAATTAGGCGAAATAGTCTGCTGGACCCTTGTACTTATTTGAGTTTGTAGTATAGATCCTTCTACTTAACTCTTTACCAATTAAACCATTAAACTCAATAAAACACAATATATCAAACTCCTTTGACCATTGACTATGCTTATGTGACATTAAGATGGTTGAGTTGGCGAGAGAGTGTAACCACACGCCTGAAAAGGCAAGTGAATACCATATTTAAATTTTAATAATATAAAAACTATAAAATAATATTTTTTTAAAAAAACAAAGGTCGTCTTCTTCCCTTAATTTCACCTTCTTCAGCCATCCCCCACCCCAACCTTCTTTTTTCAGTCATCCCTCACCCCATCTCCACCCCAACCCCCTCTTTCAGCTACCCCACCCCAACTCCCTTTTTCAGCCAACCCCGCCCCCCCGCCCCAACTCTCATCTTCAGCATTTCCACTCCATCAGCAGACCCATTTTTTTGTTTCCATTTTTGCTTCACTAAATACCACCATTAAAGAGTAAAATTTTCAAATACAAAAGGCTTACAAAGGAAGAAAAGTAAAGGAAACAAAGGAAGATTAATTTAGATCTAATATTTTCAAATTTCAAGACTTTCTTTTCAAGACTTTCATTTTTGATGTCTCTCTTTTTTTTTGTATGAAAACAAATTTAAATGGAAGAAAAAAAGGCTAAGAGGGTGGAGGTGATGGTGGTTGTTGGTCGGGGGAGGTGGACTGGAGTTGGACGGAAGTTGGAGGAAGGTGAGAGAAATAAGAATTTTACTTTAAAGAATTATTTTACTTTTTATTTAATATTTTGATTAATAATTCTTAAAAATAGTTAATAAAGATAATTATGACGTGTTATTAATTTATGTGACATGGATTTGACATGTCATCTATTTAAGGGAGAGTGATTTACACACATGGTAGGAGGGGTTTAAAAACCATCTTTTGATTGAGTTTAAGGGTTTAGTTGGTAAAGGGTTAA
>JAGDQO010001440.1:0-172921 GCA_018342035.1 Solanum appendiculatum
GAAATGAATTCTTTGAGATTTAGTATATTAAGTTAATTCAATATGTTTTTCTTTAATATTACTGTGTCGGAACGTGACACCCGATCCAACAACACCGTGTCGGAACGTGACACCCGATCCAATAATACCGTGTCGGAACGTGACACCCGATCCAATAATACCGTGTCGGAACGTGACACCCGATCCAATAATACCGTGTATTCATTTGTCATTATTTATCATCTCTTTTCACTTCCTTATCAATATTTCATTAAGCCTTCTTTATTCAAGGCATCACTTTAATAAAACAAGTTTAAGATCATAGATTTTGCGGTCTTGGGATTACAGACCAATCACAACAACACATGAATCATCCAAACCACAACAATCAAGTACATAGAAAATTTCACAATATCACTCAATGACTATCAATCACTATTAAGAGTCTATCTATCACATAGAATAAACCATAATCTACCTTCACCGAAGAGCCGAAGTCAAGCGAGCTGCTTCTCCAATGTTTTTCCTTTCCTCAATGCCTTAGAACGTTTCCAATCTATCAAGTATACAGTATTTGTAAACACACGAGTCCATAGACATCTATATTGCTATACTTTTAGCCTAGATCCCAGAAATCATCAAGCACAAATCTATATGCAAGTTCCTAATTTTGAGGTCAATTGATATGCCAAGTCTCCTATTTCTTATAATATTCAAACGTAGGGTTAAGTCTTAATTCCTCCAAATACTATTACCCTAATGGAGTTCATATACTACAATACACCAAATATTTAATAACTTATCTCAATATATCAAAGCTTTAATTTATAATATGATAACAAAATAATAATATCAAAGTTGAAGCCACTGGTTATGAGTGTACGCCTACATCTTATATACTCATCCCAACATACTATCCAATTGCACCTTCATTGATTTAGTAATCATTAGGCAATTATTAGGTAATCATTTAACTAAAGTCCTTAAGTTTCAAACATTATAACTGTACGACAAATTGGAACATTGCATTGCACTTCTGATGCCTTTTTCTCTCTGCAATGTTACAGAACTTATCTAAGGAAATAATTACCACTTCTTAACCCATCAACAGATACCTTGCACACGAGTTACAACTTACTACCCTTTGTGAAACAACACAGAACCACGGCAATTCCAACCAACAATTAATGAGACAAATAAAGCTAATCACAATTCGTTACCAATCACAGGTGTACTAACATGAGGTGAGATATATATACAATAAAATATAGTCAACTTTATTCTCAGAGTTTAGATGCAATTTGAAGAATTGAAGTCACCTGGATGTCGGTCTTCACTGGTCACGCCGCAGGTATTATTTTCTCCCTCAATCCTTTTTCTAATTTACTTTCTCTTAATTTTGATACTTGGATTAGGTCACATAAGATATTAAATAAATTATGGACTTGACCCAATAACCACCAACTAATAAAAAATTAATTATTTAAAATTACCCCATTAATTTTATAATTATAGTTACAATAGTCCAAAATACCCATTTAGAATCTATCGAAGAGTCTTTTATGAAATAAAAAGCTCTAGTACTCAAAACGACCTAATGGGTCGTTACACTTACCCATATTTTTTCTAATTTATAAGTAGGTTTGTAAAAGTATGTACAAGTATTTATAAAGCTTATTGTTGCTTTACTTACATAATGTTTATATGTATTATAAGATCCATCCATTTGCATGGAAATTTGTGGACTTGATAATTCTTTAATTAAATTTGGTGGTATAACTTTCTTATTTATTATACTCTTTGTACATCCTGAGTCTACTAAAGCTAGAGTTTCTAGTTCATAATCTTGTATTCTTATTCTTGCTAAAAAATTTATAGTACTTATCTTTTTATCTTCATTACATATTAAATTACTTGTATCACTTAAATCTGTATTTATTAATTCTTCTTCTGATTCTAATTGTTCTTGTTGCAAATCTTCTTCTATTTTTTCTTTCCTTTTATCTATTTTTTCTAATCTTTCTTCTAAAATTTCTATCCTTCTTTTTAAATCTCTTATTTCTTCTTCTAAATTTATCTTTTTTATTTTTCCTATTTCTAAAGGTTTAATTATTTTTGTTTGTTGTAGTGGTTCATTTACTAATTTTTCTAATTTTTCTATACATGGTATACATCCTTCTATATAACATTTGCTACATTTAACTCTTCTATTCTTTCCTGGATACCAATGACATATATAACATTGATTACTGTCTAAACCTTTACCTTGTTCAAAATTATGTTCACAATTTAAAGATATATTTACCATGTCTAAATTTTCTTCTTGTTGTATATTCAAATTTTCTAATCCTATTTTATTTATGAAATTATCTTCTTCAGAATCAGAAGATTCTTTTTGTTCTTCATTTATTTCCATACTTATAACAGAATATATACTTTCATTATCTGACATATATTCATCTACATTAATTAAAGTTTCTTGAAAATCTTCAATTAACTGAGCATTTCTTGTTCTACTATTATTTCTTTTTGGACAAGTATTAGCTAAATGTTCTTGACTTCCACAAGTAAAACATTCTAATTTATTTTTATAATTTCTGTTTGTATTATATTTTCTTACATGTCTATATTTATCTAAGTATGGCTTTCTTGCCATTGATTTTCTTAAATAATATTTTCTTCTTGGATAATAATTATTTTTATAATTTCTTTTATTTTTTCTATACCTTTTCTGATTATGTTCTTTATCATAATTCTGAGTTGTATATATACTTTTACAGAAATTAGTCTCATTTTGTTTTAATTGTTTTTGTATTTGTATATTTGTGCATTTTTCTTGTAATACTGTCATAATATGTTGTATTCTTTGGCCTATGGACCATTTACCTTCTGAATTTTGTATTACACCTTCTCTTTTATACAATTTTTCTTCTATTTCTCTTCCTAATGCTCCTGGTAATTTATTAAAAAGTTTCTTTCCTAAATTTTTATCAGAAGCATTTCCACTTATACTACAATAATAAAAATATTCATTTAAAAATTCTTTAATACTAAACCAATTACTTATACTTAATTGTTCTAACTTTATTACTGCATTTCTTTGTAAGGTTATTAAACCACTATTAGGGTCTTCTCCTGTTATTAAACTATGTATTTTATTTGTAAAATTATAAGGATTTGCTCCCATATTTACCATTCCTTGAAATTCTTCAGGGAATTCTGTCTTATATGCTTCCCATAATCCTTTAGTAGATTCTCCTAAAAATGTTTCCATATATCTATACATAGTTTCTGCATCATTATCTTGATTAGTTTGTATATAGTCTGCAACTACTATGCTTTTCCATAAATCTATTACTGAATTCCATAACTGAGGGTCATGTGCAGCTATATTAAGTATTTTTCCTTTATTACCTCCTTCTTGAAGTCTTATAGGTTCTTCTATAGGTTGTCTTTTTCCTTTTGGTTTTAAATTTTCAGTTTGTATATCTGGATTTACTCTATATACTCTATACCTTGGTAAATTTCCAGTATTATTTTGTACTGATGGCATTTGACTTGTTTTTTGGAAAGGACTTGAGCTACTTGACGCACTTTCCATTAATTCTTTTATACTAATATTTGTTTCACTAATTATGGATTCTTCATCTTCTTCTTTTTGTCTTATATATCCATAATTATCTTGTCTTAATCTACAATATTTAAAATGTTCTTCTACATTTTCAAATTTTATTTTTGATTTTTTACATCCTTTACATTTAAAAACTGTATTTTTATTTTTACTATGTATCTTTTCTGCCTTTTTTATAGATTCATCTACTTCAAAATCTTCTTCTTCTAAAACTTCTATATTCATTTGTTCTACATTTTCTAATTCTTCTTCTTCTATATATTTTTGTTCACTATAACTATAGTCTGTAAATCTTATTGAAGTTTGTCCTTTATTATTTGTATACATACATATATATGTATATATGTATGTATATATGTATGTATATATGTATGTGTATATGTATATATGTATGTATATATGTATATATATATATATATATATATTTTTTTTTTTTTTTTTTTTTTAATTGTTTTTGTATTTGTATATTTGTACATTTTTCTTGTAGTATAGCCATTATATGTTGTATTCTTTGGCCTATTGACCATTTTCCTTCTGGATTCTGTACTACACCTTCTCTTTTGTACCATTTTTCTTTTATTTCTCTTCCTAATGCTCCTGGAAGTTTATTAAAAAGTTTTTACCTAAACTTGTATCAAAAGCATTTCCGCTTATGCTACAATAATAAAAATATTCATTTAAAAATTCCTTCTGGACAAGTGAAAGCTGTCCATTCTATACTTTCATCAACCATTTTTATCTGCCAATAACCAGATTTACAGTCAAATTTACTAAAAAATTTTCTTCCTGGTATTCTATTTATTAATTCTGTTTTGTCTGGGAGTTTATATCCATCCATTCTAGTATTATCATTTAGTCTTTTATAATTTATTACCATTCTTGCTTTTCCTCTAATTATTTCACTATGATTTCTTACTATAAATGCTGCAGATCTATGCTTAGATCTGGATCTTCTTATTACTCCTAAATTTATTAATTCTTTAATTTGAGTCTCAAATTCTATTAAATCTTCATTTGTTGATTCTATAGAAGCAGTTTTTACAATGTATTCTGGATTAATTATGTCTAACTTACATTGTATCTTATTAGCTTCCCAATGTTTTAGAGGTTTTTCCCCTATAATTTCTAGTTCATCTAAAATATGTATTATTTTTTCTAAATCTTTTTGATCTCTTATTATTCCTCTTTTTTGTATTCCTTTCTTGAAACCATATAATTCCATAGTCCATAAATTTCTATGCAAATGAATGGATCTTATAATACATATAAACATTATGTAAGTAAAGCAACAATAAGCTTTATAAATACTTGTACAGATTTCTATAAACCACTTATAAATTAGAAAAAATTTGGGTAAGAGACTTAAATATAAAGGTAGATTTTGTATTAGGACTAGACTTTCTATTACATAACAATGGAAGCTGTTTATTAACAAGAGACGGAGTAATTCTGTCAAAGAATGTCACTCAAATAGCAGTAGTAACTGACTCATCAAAGAATAAAGAAGGATCTTCTAGTCAACAATTAGAAGAGGTAATATATGTAGATAGAGATATACAAATTTTCCAACAAAACAGACTAAAATTATTAAATCCAAAATTTTTATATAATACTGGTTTCTTTACAGGACAAGCTCAATTATATAAACACTATAGAGAAGAACAACTTTGTGTAATAGGCAAAGATAGTAAAAGTTTAAGTTTAATAAGTAAAGAATCATTAAGACAAATAAAGAATTCAAATATGAATCTCATGCATATGGGATTAATAGTTATAGGATTAAAAGGTTTAACTAGAAAAAATTTAGGTACTAAAGTCTTAATAACAATTTATGATAATAGGTGGAGTGAATTAAAGAAATCTATAATAGGATTAACAGAAGTAGACATGACTAACAATGGAGGTTTATTCTATTGTAGTCCAGATTTTATTATAAGTACCACAGACTTTGCTGATCATATTAAAATTGGTAAACAGACAAAAGGTTATGAAGAAATGATAGGAGGTAATAATTTATTAATTTGTGTAGGATTTATTGGAAAAATAGCTACTAATAGTAATACAAAATTTAAACTAAAAGTAGAAGATGTAGTAGGTTTAATGGGAAATAAATGTATAAAAGTAATGAAACCATTAAAAATAGACTCAGAAGAATATGCAGGATTAGAATGGAATTTAGAAGATTTAAGTAAGAAAGAAATCTTAAAGCCCAAAGATCATTTAATGTATACAAATAGTAAAGGACAAACATCTATTCGTTTTACAGACTATAGTTATACTGATAAAAAAGAAATGGATGAAGAAGAAGAAATAATTGATAATCAAGAGACTATGAACATAGAAATCATAGAAGAAGAAGATTTTGAAGTAAATGAAAGTATAAGTAAAGCTAAAATTATGCATAATAAAAATAAAAATACAGTTTTTAAATGTAAAGGCTGTAAAAAATCAGGAATACAGTTTGAACAAGTAGAAGAACATTTTAAAAATTGTAGATTAAGACAAGATAATTATGGATATAGAAAACAGAAAGAAGAAGATGAAGAATCTATAATAAGTGAAGCAAGTTTAAGTATTAAAGAATTAATGGAAAGTGCTTCAAGTAGTAGTAGTCCTTTCCAAAAAACAAGTAATATGCAATCAGTACAAACTAGCACTGGTAATTTACCAAGATATAGAGTATATAGAGTAAATCCAGATATACAAACAGAAAATTTAAAGCCAAAAGGTAAGAGACAACCTATAGAAGAACCTATTAGACTCCAAGAAGGGGGTAATAAAGGAAAAATACTTAATATAGCTGCACATGACCCTCAGTTATGGAACTCAGTAATAGACATATGGAAAAATATAGTAGTAGCAGATTATATACAAACAAATCAAGAAAATGATGCAGAAACCATGTATAGATACATGGAGACTTTTTTAGGAGAATCAACAAAAGGATTATGGGAAGCATATAAGACTGAATTCCCTGAAGAATTTCAAGGAATGGTAAATATGGGACCTAATCCTTATAATTTTACAAATAAAATACATAGTTTAATAACAGGAGAAGACCCAAATAGTGGTTTAATAACATTACAAAGAAATGCTGTAATAAAATTAGAACAATTAAGCATAAGTAATTGGTTTAGTATAAAAGAATTTTTAAATGAATATTTTTATTATTGTAGCATAAGAGGAAATGCTTTTGATACAAGTTTAGGTAAAAAACTTTTTAATAAACTTCCAGGAGCATTAGGAAGAGAAATAGAAGAAAAATGGTACAAAAGAGAAGGTGTAGTACAGAATCCAGAAGGAAAATGGTCAATAGGCCAAAGAATACAGCATATAATGGCTATACTACAAGAAAAATGTACAAATATACAAATACAAAAACAATTAAAACAAAATGAGACTAATTTCTGCAAAAGCATATATACCACTCAAAGCTATGATAAAGAACATATACCAAAAAGATATAAAAAGAATAAAAATTTTAAAAATAAGTATTTTAAAAAGAAATATTATTTAAGAAAATCTAGTGCAAGAAAGCCTTATTTAGATAAATATAGACATGTTAGAAAATATAATACTAGTAGAAATTATAAAAATAGATTAGAATGTTTTACTTGTGGAAGTCAAGAACATTTAGCAAATACATGTCCTAAAAGAAATAATAGTAGAACAAGAAATGCTCAATTAATTGAAGATTTCCAAGAAACTTTAATAAATGTAGACGAATATATGTCAGACAATGAGAGTATATATTCCATAGTAAGTATGGAGGTAAATGAAGAAGAAAAGAGAGAATCTTCAGATTCAGAACAAGATGAATTAATTAATGAGATAGGTTTAGAACATTTAAATATAACAAATATAGAACATCAAGATATGGTAAATATATCTTTAACCTGTGAACATGAATTTGAACAGGGTAAAGGATTGGATAGTAATCAATGTCATTTATGTCATTGGTATCCAGGAAGACAAATAAGAGCAAAATGTAAAAAATGCTTTATTGAAGGATGTTTACCATGTATAGAAAAAATATATAAAGAAGAAAAAACAACTAAAATAAGTAATAAACCTATAGAAATTGGAAAATTAAATAAAAAAGGAGATTTAGAAGAAGAAATAAAAGAATTAAAGAAAAGAGTAGAAATTCTAGAATATAAAATAGAAAAAATAGATAAAGGAAAAGAAAAAATAAATGAAGAACCAGAGAATTTACAAGTAGATTCAGAAGAAGAATTGATAAATACAAGTAGTTTAATTTGTAATGAAGATAAAAAGATTAGTACTATAAAATTTTTAGCAAGAATAAGAATTCAAGATTATGAATTAGAAACTCTAGCTTTAGTAGATTCGGGGTGTACAAAGAGTATAATAAATAAGAAAGTTATACCACCAAATTTAATTAAAGAATTACCAAGTCCACAAATTTCTATGCAAATGGATGGATCTTATAATACATATAAACATTATGTAAGTAAAGCAACAATAAGCTTTATAAATACTTGTACAGATTTCTATAAACCCACTTATAAATTAGAAAAAATTTGGGTAAGAGACTTAAATATAAAGGTAGATTTTGTATTAGGACTAGACTTTCTATTACATAACAATGGAAGCTGTTTATTAACAAGAGACGGAGTAATTCTGTCAAAGAATGTCACTCAAACAGCAGTAGTAACCATACCTGTAGAAAATAGATTTAGATATATTAAAATAAAAGAAGATAAAAAAGCTAAAGAAATAATAAAATGTAATAAAGAAGACTGTAAAGTGATACCTGTGAAAAATTAGAAGAAGAATTAGAATTAATAAAAATAAATGAAAATGAGAAAGAATACTCATTAATAGAAATAAACATGGAATTATATGATTTCAAGAAAGGAATACAAAAAATAGGAATAATAAGAGATCAAAAAGATTTAGAAAAAATAATACATATTTTAGATGAACTAGAAATTATAGGGGAAAAACCTCTAAAACATTGGGAAGCTAATAAGATACAATGTAAGTTAGACATAATTAATCCAGAATACATTGTAAAAACTGCTTCTATAGAATCAACAAATGAAGATTTAATAGAATTTGAGACTCAAATTAAAGAATTAATAAATTTAGGAGTAATAAGAAGATCAAGATCTAAGCATAGATCTGCATCATTTATAGTAAGAAATCATAGTGAGATAATTAGAGGAAAAACAAGAATGGTAATAAATTACAAAAGACTAAATGATAATACTAGAATGGATGGATATAAACTCCCAGACAAAACAGAATTAATAAATAGAATACAAGGAAGAATTTTTTTTAGTAAATTTGACTGTAAATCTGGTTATTGGCAGATAAAAATGGCTGATGAAAGTATAGAATGGACAGCTTTCACTTGTCCAGAAGGACATTTCGAATGGCTAGTAATGCCTTTCGGATTAAAAACTGCTCCTCCTATATTTCAAAGAAAAATGGATGACATTTTTAGAGAATATAAAAGTTTCATTATTGTTTATGTAGATGATATACTAGTATTTAGTAGAAATATGAGAGAACATCTAGGACATCTACAACAGACTTTTAAATTATTTGTAGATAATGGAATAATAATAAGTAAAAAGAAAATGGAATTATGTAAGACTCATATAAAGTTTTTAGGAGTAATAATAGGAGAAGGAAAAATAACTTTGCAACCACATATAGCAAAGAAGATTTTAGAAATGCCAGACAGATTAGATAATACTAAAGAATTACAAAAGTTTTTAGGAATATTAAATTATGCTAGAAATTTTATTAAAGATTTAGGGAAAGTAGCAGGACCTTTATATTCAAAAACAGGATCAAAAGGTCAGAAGACTTTTAATATAGAAGATATAAAATTAGTACAAAAATTAAAAGAAATGATAAAAGATATTCCAGACCTTGTGTTACCCTTAGAAACTGACTATTTAATAATAGAAACAGACGGAAGTTTAGACGGATGGGGAGCTATACTAAAAACAAGACCAAATAAGTATAGTAACAAAACAGAAGAAAGAATTTGTGCATATCAAAGTGGAAAATATAAAGAAAAAGGAAATTTAAATAGTATAGATGCAGAAATTTTAGCTATAATATATGGATTAGACAGTTTTAGATTATACATTTTAAATAAAACTGAAATTTTAATAAGAACTGATTGTGAAGCAATAGTAAAATTTTATCAAAAGATAAATGAGAAAAAGAGTAGTAAATGAAGATGGTTAAATTTTTTAGACGCTACTTCTATTTATAATATAAAAATTGAACATATATCAGGAAAAGATAATAATCTGGCTGATCAATTGAGCAGGATTATTAAGAAATGAACTAATCATTTTTCTATAGAATGAATGCAGGAAAAGACTCTTCAAGCAAAGACAAAGGAAAGATGGATGAATCTTCATCTTCAGATAAGTATAAAGATTTATATTTAAAAAGTTTATTACAAAATACCCAATATAAGCCTCAAGCTATGTTGGATAAACAAAATTTAGAAAGAATACATTTTGGATCAGAAAGTATGTTGGTTTATACTGAATGTAATTTAACTTTCAGACTTAAAGATAATACTAGAGTTGATAAACCACAAAAATGTTTAATAGACAATTTATGGATATCTTATAACAAGAATCCTAGAAATACAAGTTATTTTATTTCTACTTTAAATGCTTTGAGTCACTATTTTACAGAGAAAAATCAGACAAATAAATATAAATTTTATTCAGTAATACAAGGCCAAAAACCAGGTCTATTTCATACTTGGATTGAAGTGGTAGACGCAGTAAAAAACCACCCAAATCCTTTATACAAAGGTTTTAATGATTTTACTGAAGCTTTAGACTATACAAGAACTAAACTAGGACCAAATTATTATATGAGTCCAAGTTTAAGAAACCAAAATACCAATATTCCCCAATACCTTATACAAAAAGATACAAATAAAGTTATTTTTTGTGATCATTGTTCTACCATGACAGAAGCTTTTAAGCGTCTGAACAATGAAAATGAAAGACTCAAAAAAGAAAAAGACATTTTATTAGAACAAATCCAGGTGCTTCAAGACAAAGAAAAAACTCTTTATTATGAGTTATACCAGTTGAGCAAAAATCAGAGTTGTCCATCTCCTATAAAAATGGATAAGATGGGTGTACATTCCCCAATGAATGTAAAGAAATCTACTATATTAGATTTAGATATAGCTAGTCCAGTTCAAACGGTAGCTGATAAAGACAAATCAAATCCGTTAATGGCTGACATTTTGCCAAAAAATGTAAGAATACTACCAGAAAGTTTTCAGACAGGAGAATCTTCATCAACAAATATTCAGACCAAGAAAGGAATAAAATTAAGAAAAACAAGACAAAAAAAATTAGAACATATGATTGAGAGTGCTGTAAAGAAGGTTTTAAAAGAAAATATAAAAGAAATGGTAATAGAACATCCAAGACCAGAATCAGAATCAGAAAGTTCTGGATACAATCCCACAATGGAACAATTTGCTCAAGATCCTAATGAAGACGATGACTCAGGAATGAGTTTTGATACAGAAGCATTACACAATTTAGACACATAATCAAAAGAAGACAGATGTAAAGGTGTACATATGTAAGCAATGACGTAATACTAGAGTATACGTAAGGAATGAGGAAAGCAAGCATTAAGGGACAAATTGATAAGGAAGCATGTGACGATGGTGCCCATAAGCGCACCCGGCAGATTCTTTTTTCAATTTGAAATCCGGAGTTTGAAGTCCGAAGATTGTCTATATATACTTCATTCCAAATAAGAGAAAAAAAAGTTAGAAAAAAGTTAGAAAAAAGCTAGAGAGCAAGTTAGAAAGAAAGAGTAAGAAAGAGTAAGAACAATAAGAGTGTTTTTTCAAAAATAGTTTGAGAGTTCATAAAAAAAAAAAAAAAAAGAGTGTTTACTTTGAGTGAAAGTTTGTAAAAAGTTCTTAAGTTTTTTGCTTAACCCAGAGGGGACTCCCGAAAGGGAAATCTCTTTCTCCTAAGATATGTAAGTAGTTAATGCTTTATTAAGTTTATGTAACTTATCTCCCATTATGTATAATTATGTTTAATTTATGAAATCAAGTAAATATGTTTTGTGAAGTTTTGTTTATATTTCTGTGATAATTGTTCAAAACTTTGAAGTATACTGTTCTCTAAACAGTTTTAAATAGTATCAATGGACTAACCTGTAAATTCCTAGGAATTGTTGAATGTCCGTTTAAGCCAGATGTGCTGTTTAGGACATTGTTATCCGGGGTGTGGTTAGAGAAAATCACTGTTTAAAATTAAGCTGTAAGGAAGAAGTGAAACAAAGTTAAAACAATTATTAAATTAAAAAAAAAATAAACTTTGGGAGAAGTTACTAAAAACTTAATAGCTAAAAACTATTTATATATTAAAGGAAAAGAGAAAGAGAGAGTACTTAGTAGGATATACAACTTATTTGATAAAAACCCTTTGCAAAAAATCATTTTATTCTGAAAAAAATTGAGAAAAGTATTGAAAAATTTAAAAATCTAAGTGCCCTTGTATTTACTAGTAGAAATTATAAAAATAGATTAGAATGTTTTACTTGTGGAAGTCAAGAACATTTAGCAAATACATGTCCTAAAAGAAATAATAGTAGAACAAGAAATGCTCAATTAATTGAAGATTTCCAAGAAACTTTAATAAATGTAGACGAATATATGTCAGACAATGAGAGTATATATTCCATAGTAAGTATGGAGGTAAATGAAGAAGAAAAGAGAGAATCTTCAGATTCAGAACAAGATGAATTAATTAATGAGATAGGTTTAGAACATTTAAATATAACAAATATAGAACATCAAGATATGGTAAATATATCTTTAACCTGTGAACATGAATTTGAACAGGGTAAAGGATTGGATAGTAATCAATGTCATTTATGTCATTGGTATCCAGGAAGACAAATAAGAGCAAAATGTAAAAAATGCTTTACTGAAGGATGTTTACCATGTATAGAAAAAATATATAAAGAAGAAAAAACAACTAAAATAAGTAATAAACCTATAGAAATTGGAAAATTAAATAAAAAAAGGAGATTTAGAAGAAGAAATAAAAGAATTAAAGAAAAGAGTAGAAATTCTAGAATATAAAATAGAAAAAATAGATAAAGGAAAAGAAAAAATAAATGAAGAACCGGAGAATTTACAAGTAGATTCAGAAGAAGAATTGATAAATACAAGTAGTTTAATTTGTAATGAAGATAAAAAGATTAGTACTATAAATTTTTTAGCAAGAATAAGAATTCAAGATTATGAATTAGAAACTCTAGCTTTAGTAGATTCGGGGTGTACAGAGAGTATAATAAATAAGAAAGTTATACCACCAAATTTAATTAAAGAATTACCAATACTTAAACTTGCTTCACTTATTATAGATTCTTCATCTTCTTCTTTCTGTTTTCTATATCCATAATTATCTTGTCTTAATCTACAATTTTTAAAATGTTCTTCTACTTGTTCAAACTGTATTCTTGATTTTTTACAGCCTTTACATTTAAAAACTGTATTTTTATTTTTATTATGTATAATTTTATCTTTACTTATACTTTCATTTACTTCAAAATCTTCTTCTTCTATGATTTCTATGTTCATAGTCTCTTGATTATCAATTATTTCTTCTTCTTCATCCATTTTACATATATGCATATATATATACATACATACATACAGATATATATACATACATACATACAGATATATATACATATATATATACATATACATATATATATATATCTGTATGTATGTATATATCTATGTATGTATGTATATATATATATATATGTGTGTGTGTGTGTGTGTGTGTGTGTATATGTGTGTGTGTGTGTATTGTTTTTTTTTTTTTGGTATAAATTAAATTAATATGGTGCATATTATGATTACATTTTGATGTACACTTTAATCAGATATACAATGTATGCTATACACCATCATATGCACCACAAAATAATAAAAAAATATCAATTAACAAACTCATAAAAAAATTACCAATTCATTTGTGTAAAATACTTAATTACACAATATGCACATGTTGATTTAACATTGTTGTCCTATTATATATTTACAAATACATAATATATTATTTAAACCATCAGATACACCATGCAATAATCATTTGTCAATCGAAAATTTTTCATGCTTAATCAAAATAAATTGTAAAATTCACTATATTTTGTTGTTAATTTTTGTTTTGGTTATATGAATGATACCATCATATACAAAACACACTCAATTTTAAATTTAAATAGCTATACAAGTTAATTACTGCTAAATTAATTTTTAACCAAATAACATTACAACTAACAAAAAAGTTCAATTAAAAAAGCTTCAAAAATTCAACAAAGATTCAAAATCAATTTTCAAAATGATTTTTTAAAATCGAAGTATATTTTCAAATGGGATACACCACACAAATTTGGTGTATAATTTATGTATACTATATCAAATACACCAATACATCCACCACAAAGAATTAGTGATCTTGTGAATTGATTGGATAAAGAGAGTTCTCTATCAACTTTGGGAAGACGCTTTAGGAAGGTGAGTGTGAGATCAAACACGAGAGGTGTGAGGAATTTTGTCACTAACCTTGTTTGCTAAGTTTTGTAGGTACCAAAGGAGATTACAAGGAAGAATGTCATCCATAACTTCCGAACATTGTGGAGATGACATTAGTGAATACACTTCTAGCAATATGAGCTACGAGCATGGTGAAAATGAGTTTTGTAAGGGCTATGATGGTCCTTATGAGCATGGTAATGGGGCTCTTGAGTATGATGGTGATTCCTATGAAGGCTATGATGGTCCATGGGATAATGAACAACATAGTAGTGAAAACTACTACTCCGGAGACGATTATGAGATGGATGGAGCTTATGACTCTTGTGATGGTGTTGAAGGGGTAGAAGGACCTTATGGTGTCTACCATTGTGAAGATGATGGTTCTCATGCTTTGCACCATGGTTATGATGGTGATGTGAGGTACAATTCTTTCTCTCATAGGTCTTATGAATCCTTTGAGCGGAATCTAGATAGAAATGGAAGTTGTGAGGTTGAATTTCCTTCCTCGTCTTGTGCTACTTCCTATTCTAAGAAAGGAGGCATAGATGTTTGGGCGAGACCATTTCAAAGTCGTCGTGTGGACCATAGAGGAAGTACATTCCCTACTTCTCGAAACATGATAACTTATTCTTCTCATCCTAGTTCCAATGTTTCTTGTTCTCCATATGGTGATGAGGTTGGAGGTAGAGTGGGAGGAACACTAAGCCATGAAGTCATAGAGTTAAGAGAATCCTTTACCACATTGAGGGAAGATTTTGATGATTTCTTGCGGATGTTTGAAAAGGTCAAGTCTATGGTACAAAAGAGGCAAGTTGTTCATCATGAAGAAAAACCTAAAGAGTTACCCTTGGAAGCAAAACAAGATACTCCTTAGAAGGATGACACTAAGGAGTTGAACATTGAAGTCAAAACACCCACTCCTTATGCACCAAAATGGAAGTAAAACTTGAAAGGATATTTTAACACTTCACAAGGAATCCTTGTCACTTGTCCTAACTCCCATAAAATTGAGAGACAAAAGATTGAGAGGAGTCAGGGTGTGAAAGTGACAACTCTAGAGTGGAAAAAGGAGAGGTTGGGTGGAGTGATGTGAGAGGGTTGTCACATTCTTCTCCTAACTCATGTAACTTTTCTTTCTCTAGTTGTTTGAAAACTTGTGCAGGTATCCTTGTAAGCAAGCCTAGTGAGGCACATCAAAATGTGAAGAATCATGAGGTTCTTGAAAGCTTCCACAAGGAGCAAATGTGCTCAAATGTTGATAACGAAGGTGAAGACACTTCATGTTATGAGCTACAAGGTAAAAATGCTAATTCTTGCACTTCCTTAAGCTTGTAAATTCATTGTTTGACTAGCAGTCAAACAATGAATTTCATTGTGATAGCTTGATTTCATGTGAGCATAATGATTCTTTGCCACATAGTGATAATGCATTTGTTGAGAGTGTTCATACACTAGTTGATCCTATTGATGACCACATAGATTCTTCTTGTAAGATCAATTTGTGTCCTCCTAGTGTTGACACTTGTGTCTTGAGTGATATTACATTGTCATGTAGTTCTTTGCCATGTTATGATAATGTACATGTTGAATGTGGATACACTAGTTGATCCTATTGATGACCAAATTGATTCTTCTTGTAAAGTCAATTTGTGTCCACCTAGTGTTGATACATGTTCTTCAAATGATACTTCATTATCAAGTGATATTGGCATTGATCAACTTGTGTGTAATAATCCCTTGTTTGATGTTGACATGACTAATGATGGTGTAATGTATTGTGGTGTGTCTTGGCATGATAGAAGTGTAGTCCCTCTTGAAGGCTACCAGGTGATTGAGAATCCACTATGGTATAATGACACACTTTTCGAAGATGGAACTCTCTTTTTGGAAGATGATAGTACGTTTATAGTGGGTTTATGTTCTCCAAAGAGCCCTTCATTCTTGTGTAACCCCATTCATGATCAAGACCTTAATGCTTGTGGATCAAAGTGTGACTCTATATTTGGGCACACCTTGGATGAAGTTCATTTATGTAGCACGTTTCTCTATTACTTGTTTGCATATGACGATGCTCATGCATTTGAGTGGAGTATGATATTGGAAGATAAGGGTGCCAACCGGACAAAAAGGGTGTGCTTGATCCTTTTTCATGGATTTCCTTTCCATTTGACCCTGGTAATGAGTTGAATTATGGCACTTGTTTAGTGATGCTTGGTCAAGATGGCAAGAACAATTTGGAGGATTTTGTTGGCACCTTTCCCTATGATCGAAAGTTCTTCTTGAGGGTTTACAATCCACTTGAGGGGCCTACGTTGTGTATGGAGAAAGGTAGTTTTCTAACCCCCTTTCTTTACTATCTCTTTGCATATGATCTCGTTGATTGTGCATCTTATGGGGGTAGGAGTTATTTGTCCAGAGAAGGTGAAGTTTATCTTAAATTTGTCATGTTATCTTTGTGTGTTCCATCATATGATGTAATGAGTGCTAGGATCTGTGAACCTAATTGTGATCTTACATATAGGAACACATTAGATGACCCCGATGTGCATGACACCTTTCTCTACTATCTATTTGCATATGATGAGTCTCATACTTGTCTTAGATGTGCATTATATGTGGGTCGGGGTTTCATTGAAGTCTATCCATGTTTATATGATCCAATTATATGGACCTATTATCATTTTGACCCCGATGAATGTTTGGGGGTATTGGAGCTTATAGTAATGCCATCTTTTGGGTGGTATTATCCTTTTGATGTGAGGAATAACCAATTTCATTATTATCCATCTATGGGCTTAATAGTCATGATAATAGAGGATACTTGGTTGTTCATTGAGATTGAATCTCCTTGGTGTAATGCTTTTTATGCTAACCATTGTACTAACCATCATGGCTATGAGGATATGTTTGTTGTTTGTCCTTTTCATGGTTTTGTTTGGATTCGAGGACGAATCCTTTTCAAGAAAGAGAGGATGATAACGACACGGATAGCATGGATCACATGAAAGCTTTAGAGGAGCTTGATGGGAACAAAATAAAGGCAGACAATGTGTGGAAGGTTTATCAAAGTGAAGAGAAAGAAGAAAGAGGCTACTTGTGTAAATGGCCATCTCATAAATTCAAGAATTCACAAAAGAAGGCAACCAAACAAGTCCCTTATCTCATTAAGGGTAAAATTGTAAAGAAAGTATCTTCTTTATTTTATTAGTATAAATAGTAGTCTTTTTCATTTTGGAAGACTCAGATTATAAAGATTTTGAATGTTGAATGAAGAAACTCTTTCAAGATTGTAGTTTAAGGGTGGAATCCCTTTAGTTTAGTGTAGTTTAGTGTAGCTAAATCTAGATTAGTGATGGGTGATTTTCCATTGTTGATTGAGGACTTCTTAACCTTCATTTCACTTGAGATTGCTCATTTGTGGTTTTCAATTTGAGTTGTTTCTTTTCGAATTCAAATTTCTCTTCTTTCTTGGTTGATTGTTTATTCAATTAGCCTTTCTTTCTTCTCTTCTTATCTCTTATTTCTCATCTATCTTACTTTTGTGTTGTTTAATTCCGTATTTTATTTCAATCGCCACTTTAATTCTTATCATACGTGTCCTCTGTTGTGACTACCGTGTCCATGATAACCACCCTATGATGTCTGCAATGTTTCCTGAATAGGTCCATTTGACTGAGAATGATATCCTCTGCATGAATAAGCTCTGCCTCTGGATGAAGTACCACTAAAACTACCAAATTTATAATCCCTCTTGTTGTCACCACTATAGTCCTGACGATGTCTCATATCAACCTCCTTGGCATGATCTACTATGTGTTCGAAAGAAGCCCTAGAAACAACTACCTAGGTTGTAGACATACAAATGGGAAATATCAACCCTTTTACAAACCTTTGTATCCTCTCTCCTATAGGGGAAAGTATCATTAGAACATCACGGGATAATGCATGAAATCTCATCTCATAATCAATAACAAACATATTATATTGTTGATGTCCCTCTTACACTCTCTCAAGTTACAAGTAACAAACTTCTCTAGGAATACCTCAGAAAATTGAGTCCATGTCAAAGGAGGTGACTCAACTGATTTTCAATTCACACAGGCCATCTACCCGCATGCTTGGAAGGCCTGTTAATCCACCCTATCAGACTCTATCGACCTGAGGTTATGAAACCTCTCATGATAGCTGACCAGAAATTCATAAGCATCCTCACTCGGGTCTCTAGTAAGTCTAAGAGGACACACACTAACAAATATGTCAAACATCTTCTACCTCTCCACAGTCATAACAAGTCTATAAATATGATAGGGAGCAAGATCAAGTGATGGTGTAACATCCAAACGGGAAACCACAATAACAGTTGGTTGTGCCCTAGTGTTTGAAAACCTAAAGTTAGTATCTGATCTAGAGTATGTGGCTCGACTAGTCTAAGAACCCTCTAGTGTAGTAGGCAAATCTCCTACATGATACATGCTCTAAATATCCAAATAAGCAAACCATAGTATCCTGAAGCACATGCATAGCAATAAAACTTGGTGTTGCCTAAGTTGACCCAACTCCTTCGCTAGAAAAGGATCATCATTTTGATTTCCCTACGGCTCAGGAGATACTATTCTAGCATGGGCCTGATGTCACTCCCCAAACCTAGGGAGGCGCAACCAGTACCAATGCCTCACTTGACTAAGAGAACCAATAGAAACCACAAAATTTCAAGACTCAAACCCATAGGAAATCTGGCCGACAAGGCCTCCATACTCAACACATGCTTTAAGAGTAAATAACTTAAAATATACTTATACACATAAGGATTATGAGGTCAAAATAAAAAACATCAGCTAAAAACAAGGTCAGTAAGGCCGCACCTGATTTGCAAGACCCATAACAGTGTTTACAAGCCTATTAGATCCTAACCACTACCACAAAGTTGGGATAGGTTCGTAACCGACCATCAACTAGACAAATCAAAATAAGACTCCAGACTCAATATCCCCAAGAAGAATGGAGCATACCAATCATCTGATGAACTTGGGTATGCACAATGAGAGCCTCTATCTACTTGTCAATCTACAAGAATAAATGCAATGCCCCAAGAAATATGGACATTAGTACAAAATAATGCATCAAGTATATATGGCGACAGAATAATTGAACAATACCACTGAAACTAAAACCACTGTACATCTGGCGTAACCTAACAAAATCTATAACCGTCTGAAATAGCCTTACTTATCCCTGCCTTGGCACATAACACTAGTAACAACAACCACACATAACCCTAAAGTCTTTGTACACAACTATCAACAATATCTTACTACCATAATAAGTAAATGATAATAAATGTGGTACAAATGCATAACCCCAAAGGCAAGACTTATAGCCCCAAAGGCAGCATTCATAGTCTGAAGGCACTCACATAGCCCCAAAGGCAATACTCATAGCCTGTGTGAATCTTACATAGCCTCGAAGGTAAAATAATAAATATGCAATCCTCACAGCCCAAAGGCATTTCATGTAGCCCTAAAGGTAAATAATAAATATGCTACTTTCATAGTCTGAAGGCATTTTGCGTAGCCTTGAAGGTGAAATAATATAACCACAAACCACATGTATATGTATGAATGGAAAGTAATAAAACTATAGGTAAATGTTTTGTAAATGCATCCTTTGGTTCACAACTAGGCACCGAAGCGACACCACCGAATATGATTTCTTGATAACAAATACCATCAATCAAAATATTTATGAATAGTTGTTTGATATTACGGTAGACTTGTAAATTTCAATAACTTAAAGAATCATTCAAGAAGAGGAAAGAACATCTTTCACATAACTAGAGCTTGCTTCCCGAAATGTCACAATCCAAAACTAGATCATGATGGCGCCTACCATGAGCCCTCAATAGGTAAGCTAATACTGAAACAACAATCGATAAATAAAACTAGAATTATCTAACATGGAAGCAATAAAAAGATAAGAAAGGGCCCATGGAATAAATATGTACAAAAAGACACAGAATATATAATAAGGGTCCGAAAGTGACTAAGAAAGACAAATATATATAAAAGCCAAGACCCCAGACCTGGTGTCACCTGTACAAGAGTGTCTAACATATAGAATAGAGATATATACAATACACTTTCCTAATCAAGATACAAACATATAGAAAGTACAAAAGAAGGAAATCCTCAAGTCACTAGATGCTAAAAGCTCACCATGATCCAAACATCGACAGCCTCGAATGATTAAAATTCAACGATTGTGGCTCGTAGTAGGCGGTGTATCACAAAAAGATGCAGAAGTGCAGTATGAGTACCAAATTATAGGGTACTCAGTAGGCATTATATGTTGATCGAGCTCAGAAAGAAACTATATAATGTAAGAGGCACGATAGTGCTCCCACTATGAATTAACAACTGACTAGAATCATACTCACAAGCACTGATAGCTAAAATAACAACAATAAGAGATAGTTCACACTAAACACACAAGTAAATCCTAGACAAACATACAATGTGAGATGATGCAATGCATATGTGGACAATGCATAAAGTAAAAATCCCTGGAATCATTTCGCTGGCCGTCCATAGGCTCCTCGAGACATTTTGCAGACCTGCTACCGCTCAACTACATATGAAATAAAATTTTCGCAGACCCGCTACCGCTCAACTACATATGAAATAAAATTAAAAGCTCAGAATCACCTTGTTGGTGGTTCGTAGGTTCCTTGAGACATTTCGCACACCTGTTGCCACTCAACTATAGATGCATTAACAATAATGATTGAAATTCAATCTACGGGCCATCCGAAATAACACCTCAGACTCATCATCAGAATGCAAAACTCAAAATCACACATCGGGCCATAAGTAAACAAGAAAATAGTACATCTTCCAAAGAGACTTTATAAATTAGTGAATTTAGGACAAATCTCTTTCACAAGGACAAAATCTTATAAAATTGGTATATTCCGCCATAAAATAGTTTCAATAGTAAAATCAATAAATTTAAGATGAAAAATCTCTTTAAAGCTAAAATCCCAAGAAAATGGTACAATTTCTAATAAAATCAAACCTTCCTCAATAAAACCAACAACACGCTCTCCTTCAGAGCCCAAATCAAATAAATCTGAGGCATAAAAGTTTTTAAGCCCGAAAATCCATATTTCATGACCTCCAAACCATAACCTAATCATATGCAAGTGCGATGCATATGGTTTCATGTCAACCACATACTATGAAGCCATATCACATTCATATCATGCAAGATAGGGTAGACACCCTCTACAGTACAGACGTACTAATCTGAAATTTCAGCCCGTCCAAGTCCAAGGCCTTAGACTCACAATAATAATATCATAATTAAAAATCAAACATCGGAATAAACACACATTAAAACTAAACATCAACCACCAAATCTAAAACTAAATTAAACTTCCTAAAAGCATTCTAAGGATTCTACATTAACCAAGCCAAGGCTAAAATCAACCTAAACTAAGGCTTAAGGCTAAGCTACTAGTCTAAAGTTCTGAAAATGGCCAAAACATAGCTAAAAATCATGCAGGCCTAAATTTCCACCCTACAACCTTTCTAACAATCATGCAACTTTATATATATAGAATCTAACTAAACTAAGTCTAAAGAAGGAAGTCGTAACCTACCTCTAAGATGAAACTACACTCTAACCGCGCTACTCAGGAGCTTTCCCTTTTTTGAAGAGCCTTAAACCACTGACACGCTATCAAAAATAGAACATACACATCAACTTCGGACTAATGATACCCATATTGATGTCACAAAATTTGTACCGAAAAATGAGTCAATAAGTTACCCTAAGATGTTGACAACAAAACACAAAACTAACTCCGTCATTATGTCCTACTCGAGGTGAAGTTAATTTGTATCTCAAATGATCCAAATCGTACTTTGGACAATGGAGAAAATCAAGAAATTTGACGTTCAAATCAAGAATAAAACACGAAATAAAAGCTAGAATACTCAATAGAAGGCAAAAGCAAGAAATGAGCAAAATCTCCTCAAACGGAGTATAACAATGGAGTAAAAGAGTTCATTGATTTAAGAAAATGAAGGAGAATAAACTTAATAGTATCAGCAATCATTGCCCGTGTGGACCCGTGGTCGCAAGCGTGACAACGAAGGCACGCGGAAAGAATCGCCGAAGAAGAGGTTAACCTTCCCTCCGACTTTGCTGAGTGTACCAAAACTCGCTAGTGCAAGCTCAATAGAGTGACGAGGCTCCGCAGTAACGAAGGCTGTTGATGTCACCCAACATCACTGAAGCGACATCTTCACCGTAGGAGTGGCTCCACCGAAGCGAACCAAGATTCCGCGGGAGTGACTGCATCATCAACTGCTAAATAAGCAACTTGGAGATCAAATATGCTATCCAACCAAAAATGGCATTTGGGACTCAACGAAATTGACAAAATAATCAACGGAGGTCGTCTAACAAAATATTGATTAAAGTCAATACTACCACAAAAATAACTAAAAACCAACAAATAACCAAGCACCTCAAAATAAGCACGATCACTACGACATCCAAATCAGGGGTCCTACTAGACCAAATTCAAAGATCTACAGCTAACAATGCTGATGAAAATCTCATTTGAGCATGTTCACCAAAAATGTTGACCGAAGTCAACCCTTTTAATAGAAAAGCTCCGAAAATGAGAAAAACTCTGTTGACCACCTCGGGAAATATGATACCTATCCCGACACATCAACAACACTATATACAAGCTACGAGAAGAGAAAAAACAGACAGAGCACACAAAAACACGAAAATGACCATGAGGGTCATTACATGAAGCTACCTCAAATTCGGTCTACCCGTTTCCCTTGTCTAAAAATTATAATTTATTACAATTTGGAATTTATACAATACGAGAATCGAGAAATTAATGAAGAAATCACGGGGTTTGCTCGGGAAAGATTATTCCTTGGGATTTCTTGAAGATATATATGTGTATAGAGAGAAAGACAAAGAGTCAAGGCTGCAATTTTGTTCTTTAAATGCAAAAGTATATGTATATAAGCCAAACCCATCGGTGCCCCCCTAAAGTTGGCAGCAATTTTCATTTAGACACTTTAACTAGGCTTTGTTCATTTTAGACACCTCATGTCAGACCCCATTGTGTCATTTTGACACTTTTTTCACAAGTACCTGTTGACTTCAAGTGCGTGTTAACCAAGCGTGTCCACATGGATTAGATGCCCAGTTATATCATGCCAACTCATTTTAAGTCTATCATATTAAAGAGAAAAAATAAAGATCAAAATACATGACAAAGTAACCAATGAATAAATGACATATGGTCTTTTTGTTCAAAAAATCAAATAAAATATTTTGACAAATTTAAAGAAAAATACAACACCCCCACCCATTTCCCAGTCATCTTCTCCATTGTATTACTTTATTTTTATTATTTTTTGGGCCTTATTTTTCTGCCATATACCAACACCCACACAATCTACTCTATCATATTCCTCCCTTTTCGTTGTCTTTTCCTTCACACACACATACACCAGTCATCTTCCCCATTTTATTCCTCTTTCTTCATGATTTTTTCTCTCATATTCACCCGAGTTGTCCACATTCTTCACTTCATCGCACCCTTCCTCACATTTCTTCATTTGATTTAGGGTTAAGAGGTGTAAATGTATAACAACAATGATTCGTAATTTTAAGATTGGGTCTCTTTTTCTTTAATTTTGTGATATTTGTAGCTTAATTAGGGCTCAAGGTTAGTGAGATTAACATTTACACAGTGAAAATTGGAACTTTTTTGGCTCCTATTTTTGTTAACTTGAAATTTTGAGTTGTTGACCATTGTATATGGGCAATCGAGACCATGGATACGTTTAATTTGAAGAATTGTTTTTACCTTTTCTTTTTAGAATTATTGTGATTGAATTTTACATGATTTAGGGTGTTGTTGATATGGATTCAATTTCTTGTTTCTTTTTGGGTCTACCTGAGCTTGCAGTGCAAAATTAAAATTAAAATTATTGTAACAAAAGATTTAACCTCCATTTAAGAACTTTAAGCTTTTAGAAATAATGAGAGAGATAGTGGCTTTAAAATGGGAAAGAAGAAGAGAAAAAATAAAATAAAATAGGCTAAATAAACCCCTCACGCGTCAATAGTGAGTGCATCACACTTACTTTGCCATGTCAGCAGAAAGTGTCAAAATGACACAGCGGAGCCTGACATGAGGTGTCTAAAATGAACAAAGTCTAGTTAATGTGTCTAAGTGAAAATTGCTGACAACTTTAGGGGACCACCGATAGGTTAGGCCATATATATATGTGTGTGTGTGTGTGTATGGGGGACATCTGACGGTGGGAGAATTCCTACAAGGATGATACACATGATAAATGCTACCACACAGGGGTTGTTTGGTATGAGGAATAAGGGATAATAATTCTGAAATTGGGATAAAATGAAGGATTATTTTATCTTGTGATTGATTAGGAGTATTATTTAGTCCCAGAGAATTCTTTAGCCCACCATTTATATTATAACTAGTATTGATGCACGTGTGTTGCACGTGAATGCCAAACTATTACACTTTTTAAAGATAATGTCAAATATTATTAAACCAAAAATTTAAGTAAATGATTATAAATTAAATAATAATGTGTAAGTTCCTGTGAATAATGTAAGGTGGTGTGACACCTCTCTATGCCCTCTAATTATATTTATCTTTTTTGTCCCTTTTTTTTTTTTTAAAACTTTTTTCTCATTTTAAAATTTATTGTGGTATGTAAATGCAAAAAGTCAGTCTTAAAATCTCTTAATTACACCTCTTACATATATCTTCTCCTCTATTCCCCTACAATTATCTACGTACTTATTGTTGTATTGTTGGAGTTCCTGCTTTTGGGTGTTTTTAGTTGATGTTATTATAGTTATTTAACATTCGAGTTAGAGGGTGTTCAAATTTAACTGAACATCGAACTCACTCAATAACTACAAATCACACTTGAGTTTTTTAAGAAGATAAAAATAGAAAACTTAGAAAATTCGTAGTTTAAAAATGTGAGGAAGCTCCTCCTTTTTTAACCAAAAAAGGGTAGAATGAAAATGTGCTTATTGTGCTTTATCAGGAAAGTCACAACTCTTCGGAATGGTGAACACTCATTAGAAAAGTAACAACTCTATGGAAAAGTTACAATCCTTCAATGTGAAAATGTGTCTTCTTTGAATAAATATAATATCAAAGATAGAATATATACTAAATTGGGTGTTTAAAAAAGAAGAATATATAGCTTAGAAAATTCGTAATTTAAAAATGTGAGGAAACCCTTCTATTTATAGCCAACAAAGGCTACTATGAAAACGTACTTATTCTGTCTTATCATAAAAGTCATAACCTTTTAAAAAAGTCACAACCCTTTGGAAAGGTCACAAATCATCGAAAGCTACAACTCTTTGGAAAAGTCACAACCCTTCCAAAAAGTCACAACTCTTTGAAACAGTCACAAGCCTTAAGAAAAGTCATAACCCTTCAATGTGAAAAGATGTATACTTTTAATATAATATAGTATAAAATATAGAAAATATACTAAATTGGGTGTTTTAAGAAGAAGAAGAAGAATAAAAAATATAGCAATTCATATTTGAAAAATATATGGAAATCCCTCTATTTATAGCGAACAAAGGGTAGTATAAAACGGTACTTATAGTAGCTTATCAGAAAAATCACAACCTTTCAAAAAGAGGCACAACCCTTTAGAAAGGTGACAACTAATCGAAAAAGTGACAACTCTTTCAAAAATTCAGAACACTTCGGAAAAGTCACAACTCTTCAGAAAAGACACTACTCATCGAAAAAGTCATAACCCTTTGAAAAAGTCATGACCCTTCAATGTTAAAATGTGTCTTTTTTTAATATACTATAATATAAATAAATATGATATAATATAATATAAAATATAGAAGATATACTAAATTTATTGTTTTAAGAAGAATAATAACAACTTCTCGGAAAAATCACAACTCTTTGGAAAAGTTATCTATTTATAGTCAACAAAGGGTAGTATGAAAATGTATGTGAAAATGTGTCTGATTTTCATATAATATAATATGATATCACTAAATACAATATAAAATATAGAAGATAAACCAAATTGGGTATTTTCAGAAGAAAATAGAAAATTCGTGGTTTAAAAATGTGAGGAAACCCCTCTATTTATAGCCAACAAAGGTTAGTATGAAAATGTATTTATTGTATCTTATCAGAAAAATCACAACCATTCAAAAAGTCACAACCCTTCAAAAATGTCACAACTCTTTGGAAAAGTGACAATCCTTCGAAAAAGTCACAACTTTTTTGAAAAGTTATAACCCTCCGGAAAAGTTACAACCATTCAATGTGAAAATGTTTCACCTTTTAATATAATATAATGTAAATAAATAAACAAATATTATATAATATAAAATATAGAAGATATACAAACTTGGATGTTTTAAGTTGGGGGTATTATAGTAATTTAACATTTAATTTAGGGAGTTCATGCTTTTAATGTAGTATAGATAGATAGATAGATAGATAGATAGATAGATAGATAGGTAGGCAATGAAATAAGCTATCCATTAGATATGGTGAAATGACTTATTCCATGGTATAACTTTATTTATCCCATCCCCATACCAAACATTTATATGTTACAAATGGAAATTCATTTTGGATAAATGTTACCTATTATTATAATATTTTTTATGCTTAGCTAGACTTAATATCTCTCTTAAAATATTAATATTTGTAAAAATATTATAAAATAAATACATACACAAATATATTATGACTAAGAAAATATAAATATTAAGACATTTAGAAAGAAAAATATATTTCATAAAATTCTAATTTAATCGGATGTCCCGAATGTGCGGGGTATTACAGTAGAACTCTCAAAATTAAGCTCATAAGCCTTCGATATAAGATAATAAATAACCTTAACCGCACCAGATATTACACCTGAGTAGCCACATGTACTCGCTTATGGTATGATAGAATGAAATAATGCAGTTTGGAAAAAGAAGGAACCAATTACGCAACATAAGGAATCAAACAATTGAATTTTCCAAAATATCATGAAGACTATAAAAGACAAGTAATAGACGTCTTCGCACTGATTCACACAACTCTACAAGACATTGTTCTTGTACTCATGAGGTCAGTGAACCATGCTTTGATACAAAATTATCATGACCCAAAAATCTACATGGATCATGATGGCAGCTACACTCACTCCCAATAGGTAAGCCAAGCCACCACACAACTCATTTAAAAATAAGTAAATAATATAGAGGTAAGACATTGGAAAATTCCAAAACCATAGAAAATCTCTAATAAAACTAATTGCAAGAAATTAACAAAATACAACCCTAAGGCTTAGTGTCATTCATACAAGAGTAATTATGAATACATACAACTATTGAATAGTGGAAGAGGAAAAAATGAGACAATCAGAGATATAAGGAGTCTGGCACTACAAAGCTATCAGACAACTTACTATGGGATCTTCAAATATGTAGGTCTCGAACTTGATAAGTCAACAAGGCCTACTAGTGCTCGGAACTCAATTTTCACAAAGAGTGAATCAAGTGTAGAGGAAACATGCGTACTCAGTAGGTATCATAGGCCAACAACATTAAAGTACTGACAATTATAACATATTAAGCATCAACTTTACCCTAATAATACCTTCTTATAATTTACGTAATTCAAGAGAATTAGTATAAATAAGTCAAATATCTAGTAGAATGGATTCACATAATCAAGAATCATTAAGATAGACAATTCGTATGAATACGAGTAGATGTAATATAATGTAATGCAAATGCACTGTCAATAATCAACTAGTATTTATACACGCTTCCATGAGTGAGTTTTTTAGGAGCAGTGACCCATTGGGAACTTGCGAGATCCACATGCCCATCCAAAATCATTTGTCCTCGGGCTCACTGGAATTTACCTTGATATATCACTCATCAAAAATATTTCCCCTCGACATGCATGATTTAAACTTGCCAAAACCATTTTCCTTTGACATTATAAGAATCGATGAAAGCATTTCAAATAATTTGAATTCTAAGGGTACAGTTGGCCAATAATTATCATTAATAAGAGTAGTATGAATGTGTATAAAATAAGTATACTGCACAAAATTAATTATTTTAATAGCTTCAATTATTTCTTACTCTATAGATAATCAAATTCTCAAGTCATCAGTTGATTATTTGGTCAAGGATTTTCTAGTCACAATCAATCATCGATTAATCAGTCAAGGCTCTTCTAGCAACAATCACATATTCTCTATCAGTCAAGGCTCTTCTAGCAACAATCACATATTCTCTATCAGTCAAGTCTCAACCTAAATTGCATAGTAACATACCATTATTTCAATTAATCCACAGTAACATAACCTCACAATACATCGATAGTTATACAAGTACTCATCATAGCTACAAGCAAGGTATCCCCAATATGCCTCAAACCCATTATAATTAACACAACATAATTATCTTTCAAAGAAGGGTTTAGAAGGGGGGTCATAACCTACCTTCAATGTTGAGTGGCGTGTTACAACCCTCATAAATGGGCATTTTCAAATTGGCTTGAAATATTTCTAATCTATCAAGAACATACTCTATATGAGTATAGAAGTCTACTGAAACTCATATTGATATACTTTTATCTAGGGTTCAAAAAATTAACTCAAAAGTCAACCCTAAGCCCCAAGGTCAAAGCATTAAAAAATTCAAAATTAATTTACTCATAGAACATGGATCTCAAATATGAAGTTTTATCAAATATTGCATCCAAATTAGACTCCAAAATCATCAAAATACGATTTTTCAACTTTAAATTTATAAATCCCACTTTCTAACACCAAAACACCCATTAAAAATCACAAAAGCGTGGATGATTATCGTAAGAGATTGCTAACATATCATATGATTCTTGTTTAATGGTGGGATGGTAGGTAGATTGTAATACCCCGTAACTTAAAATGTCTTTGCTACAAGTAAACACCAATGCATAGGTGTGATATCGGAGGATTATATCGTTGAAAATGGTTAAGCATACCATGTAACCCTTATATTAAGTCATTTGAAGGGTTAAACAAAAGTTTTAGGCCAAAGAAATCATTAAAAAAAAAGATTCAAGTTTAAAGGTTCACTGTGGAGGAATACTACAAATGATCTAATTTAACAACTGACTTTAAACGAGTATATCCCCTAATATATAAAGAGTTGGAGGACCTACAACCTATCAAATGAAAGGTATTTGAGTCTAGTTTTTATAAAAACAAGCCACTCATTAATACGACTTCGGAGTAAAACGTTATGTATATTCTACGACAGATACACAGACTGCCCAATCACTAGGGGACATGTGGCACTTTAGAGAAAGTCAGCCAAACTTAATGTTTTTGTATTAGAAGTTTGGGATTTCTTTCCCATATACTCCAAACCGTGTAAGGAATGGTTTTAAGTTATTTCTTCAAGTCTTGCTCATCTCCAATCCTCCCAAGCTTAAGGTAAGTTGATTTCTTCAAGAATCAAGTGTCTTCCTCTCCATAGACCTATAGATATACTTAGCCAAGTATTTTCTTGAAGGAAAAAGGTGTTATTCTTGAAGAATAGAAAGGGCAGGGACAGATTTTCTTGGATATAGAGGTATGACTCCTCTTCTATCTCCTTAAATAGTATTCTAAGGATGCTTTAAGTATAATTTATGGGTAGGACTCAAGGAACGGTGATAGGAAGCCGTGAGTCCATGTTTTACCCATTGTAGTTCATGTTCTTGGTGAGGAGGGAGTTTGTAAAATGATGTGTTGGCTGTTGTTTTTACCAAATGAGTGGTGGATGGTATTGTATTGGGATAGTAAGCTGGTTATGATAAAACGGAAGACTAGGTATAGAAAACGTGACTCTTATAGTTCTTGAAAGTTTGTCGCTCGCCAAGTGTTTGATGAAATGCCTAAATTTCTTAAGAATGTGTTGTAGCTCTTTATATGAGCTCTTATTATTGTCATTGATTACATTAGTTCCCTACCAACTTAATCTATGAGCTTGTAAGGAAATTTGACGTTGTTGACAAAGAACTCATGGGATGGTGTTCGAAAGCCATTAGTTTGACTTTATATGTTAATTGTGGATGATTAAAGGGGATGGTTGTTTATGGTTAAAGGATTGAGGAGTAATATTGAATACGTAAATAAGTCATGACCCCACTTGGAAAGTAGAGAAAGAGAAGGGTGTGGTGGTACGTCATTTATCTATAATAATTGTTGAGCTTGTCACCTGTAAAACTATTATGGTGTTTTCAGTCCTGTTGTGCTTCTTGATTAGCTTCTTATAGAGCCCTTTTATGGTGTTATGTTATAGATAAAGTTGTCAGCAAAGGAGTTTGACGACACAACATAAGATAGTAAGTCCTGAAGTAAGATATGTAAAGCTAAAACCTTTTTCGCCATTAAGGCACGACCTGAAGTTGCATGTTCTTCTGATAAATGTCATAAGAGATTATATAATACTTGAAAGCAAGTTATCCTATTTTATAAACCCTCTCATGTTGGAGTCTTAAGCCTATAGAGTTATAATACTCTTTTCTGGTCAAGGAAGTCACATGTTTCACATAACTATATGTGTCTTCAGTTGAAACTCTTAGAAGTTAGCGAGTGTATATGTTGCGTAAATTTAAAGGATGTTGTTGGATACAGACTATTCGTAGATTCATAGGTCACAAGATATATGTTTTTTAAGTTAAAGAAAGTAATTGCAAATTGTATCACGATTTGTATGATTTATGAGTTAATTATTATAAGTCTTTACAGGCAATTGAGATTATAGCCTACTCTGCAGCGTGGGATGGGTATTTTAGGGCCACTACGTACGACACTATTCTGTGCACATAATTCAGATAGAGTCAATCGGAATTTTTTGTCGTGGATTCACTTGACTGATACAGGCCTGTGGGCAGACTATACAGGAGCCCTGGGGGCATACCCTGATAGACCTCTTTACCCAAACTATGAGATTTCATGCATGGTCATGTCAATGGGCTACAGATTCCATACAGGGTTCATTGATCACCGACAGTAGGCCATAATGTGACTCCTGACAGTTAGTTTTACAAAGAGCAAATAAGCTATATAACGAAGTAAAGATATCACTTTGGTAAATTATAGGAATTATATATAAATATATATAAACGAATAAGCCATGAAATGTTAGGTGAGGACCCTTGAGATTGGTCACAAATTCCAATTTTGGATTAGGCCTCCCGCATACATATATATGCTTAGATTTGCCTATCTTGATATTTGATTCATTTCAGCATTCTTACATGTCTACTTGTTATTCGGTGTGCTTTACATACCAGTACATGTTTTATATGTAATGACGTCCCTATTTTTGTGGCACTGCATTTCTATCAAATACAGGCTCAGACACTCAGGACAACACACATTTCTAGTAGATCAGGGACTTCTACTTTAGCAGTTGGTAATCTCCACATCTACCCAGATCTATCAGATATTTAGAGCCTATATTTTGCTATGTATGTGCATATGTTAGAACGTGTATGTTAGGGCCCTATCCCGACTATTTATCAGATTCACAAATGCATACTCTTTAGAGGCGTCTTAGACTTAGTTTTGTTTCTGTTGTAAAGTAGCCTAGTAGGCCCTTTTGTTATCTTTATTTTAGTATGTATCTTGGTATATGCTCCGCTACTTATGAGTCTACATCTTTGGCATGAGTTTAGTTCAAATAGTTAGCAGGTGCTTGTATAAATCTTCAATGTCCGCCCTTTTCTAGTTGGGGCGTGAAATATTGGTATTAGAGCACAAGGTTCAAGTGTCCTAGGGAGTCTATGAAGCCGTGTCTAGTAGGACCTTTCTTATAAATGTGTTGCACGCTATATTTATAATTGAGGGACTACATTGGCATTTAGGATTTTGACGTTCTTTCATAATCTAGATCCTGCGATAGAGCTAAGTGATAGAAAGTTAATTCTGACTCATACACTTTTTATTTGTGATACAGATCATGTCTATTACGGAAAAGGATAAAGAATACCCAAGGTCCATTGTTAGTACTACTCAGGAGGCAGCCATTTTAGAGCAGTCCCAACAATTAGGTGATCAGACTAGCGGTCAGGAAAGTTTGTCATGTCCTATACTTCCACGTCCTTAGATTCCCAGAGCAGAAGGATCTATGGGAGTTCCTACACTTCCAGTAGTACCATCAGTAGCTCATGTACCGCCTGTACCACCACCAGGTACCTTAGAGCAAAATCTTAGAGGGGCAATACAGTTGCTCACTCAATTGGTAGCTGCTCAGGTTCAAGGACAAAATGCAGCTTCACCTAGTACTGTTCGGGGAGAGACAATTGGATCTAGATTACATGATTTCCTCCATATGAATCCCTAGAGTTCACCGAATCTAGTGTGACAAAGGACCTAAAACAGTTTATAGATGAGATCAACATAAATTTCATGGTCATGCATATCGCTGAGACTGAGGCAGTTGAATTGGCCTCCTATCAACTGAAAGATGTCGCCATTGCTTGGTATGAGATGTGGGTTGATTCATGGAGCACTTTTTGCCATAAGAGCTTAGGCATGCGAGGGTTGATGAATTTTTAAACTTTTGACTATTCAACCTCAGCGTCAGGGTGTATAGCATACGATTCACTCAATTGGCTAGATTTGCTCCAGAGATAGTTAAAACCCAGGATGCATCGCTTCGTGGGTGGACTTAGAGATTATTTGATTGGCTCTTGTACAGTTGCTGCATTAAATTGAGACATGTATATTGCAAGACTTATGGCACATGCTCAGCAGACAGAAGACTGTATACAAAATCTTAGGGCAAAGAGAGAAAGGGAACAAAATAAGAGGGCGAGGACTGTTGGAATATTACAGGGAGGTGATAGAGGTTACTCCAGTAGAGGTCCACCTAGACAGACTCAAGCAACAGATTGCTCCACAGCTAGTGCCCAGCTCAGTCATCGAGACCCAGGCAGCAGTAGAGTCAGACTTCAAGGGCACCTAACCCCCACTATCATAGAGGTGCTAGTCGAGGACTACCACTTCAACCTACTTGCGGACACTGTGGCTAGTCTCACTTGGGAGAGTGTCAATATGGATCTACCGCTTGTTATGAGTGTTGATTTGAGGGTCATAAGACACGTGATTGTCCCAAGTTTGGAGTTGAGGGTAGAGGTGATAGGCCATGATATACTGGCTCTACAGGAGCATCCTCATCATTAAAACCTTCTTCATCACATGTCACTCAATCACCAGCAGTGAGAGGTACAGGCAGGGGTAGATTATCTGGTTCTAGAGCTGGTCCAAATCAGATATATGCACTAGCAGGTCGTCAGGATTTAGAGGCATCCCAAATGTGAGTATAGGTACTTTATGTTTTTTCTTTTATGATGTATATGCATTGATAGACCCAAGGGGCTACCCTATCATATGTTACTCCATTCATTGCAAAGAAATTTAGAGTAGAGCCAGAGTTACTATGTGAGCCATTTGCAGTATCGACTCCAGTAAGAGAGCCTATTATAGCTAAAAGGGTCTATTATGGGTGCCTAGTAATATATGGTCATGACACATTGGCAAAATTTGATAGAGCTAGAAATGGTTGACTTTGAAATCATTATGGGCATGGATTGGTTGTCCTCTTGTTATGCTACAATTGATTGCCAAGCTAAGATTGCTCGATTCCATTTCTTGGGTGAGCCCTTCCTAGAGTGGAAAGGTAATGCTATGATGCCTAGATAACGGTTTATTTCCTATATTAAGGCACAAAAGCTTATACATAAAGGTTGTTTATATCACCTTATCCAAGTAAGAGACCTTGAAGCTGAGAAATAGGTGGTGACTCTTCAATCTGTGCCCATTATGAATGAATGTCATGACCTAAAGTACCACCTAGATGTGACATGACGTACAAGACCCCGAAAGGCCCTATACAACCCACTTAGCATACATCATACAAGATAATAGTAGATAAGAGTTTTAAAATGTAATTTATATCAAAGAGTTGACAAATGTAGTGGAAGTCTAAACATAGTCTCAAATTCATCTAATACATCAATATAATGAAAGTGGGACGTAACCCATACAACTCTTAAAATGAAATGACATAAAAACATAAAAAAGGCATTGTCCCCGAACATATGAGGACTCACCAAGTCTTCAAAAGCTCTAAGTACTCACTAGCCACGAGCGGATGGAGATGAGTCGGATCCTACATTTGTGAGAACATGTAGGCAAGAGTATGCGTCAGTACAAAAATGTACCAAGTATGATAACTATGCATAGAGATTATAAAATCATGCTAAAAAGGGCTATACATGTGATACAATAACCAAGTTAAATCATATGTTGACATGATAGAAAACATGAGATAGGAGTAATGATCAATGCAATGAAATTACCTTTAAAACAACACATGCATGAAATACCTTTAGAAAATAAGTTTAGTTCATTAATGTGGGGAGTGAGCCTTAACCGACATAGACCATCTGAGCTATTACATGGAATCTGGTGTCTACCCCACACCGAAAAGATGTGTCTTTACTTGGCAAGGTAAGAACCATAGTTTCTAGCTTAGGTGGATCCACTGGCTAATGTCTATCTAAGACAACCTATGGTGGCACATAGTTAATGGGACATGCGTAATCGCCAATTGTCCCCACGGTGCTAAGCATAGACCCCATGGAATAGTCATAATTCATAGCTTAACTTATAATTAGTAGACATGGGTAATCGCCTCTTGTCTTATCATTAGGGGACATGGGTAATCGCCTCTTTCCCCTTTCTATTCATGTAAAACACATCAATTAGCCAATTCAAGCTAGAGTTCATTAGAGTAGCTCTTTAATCTTGATTCAAAGTTTAGTTGAGAAAACCTTTCAATCCTTATGAATACTTTATGTGAGAAAACCCCTTTCAAAATGCAATAACAACAACATTGATGCTTCACTCTCAAAGCAACCTTAAATCATTATAACTTTCATAATTGAACATGCATATCTTCATAAATATTCATCCTTTGATCATTCATGAATTTCATCATGACGCATAGCTTAGAAATCATAAATTATGCATGGGCTAATATGATTTCACCTTAAAATCATTCAACTAACTCAATTCATGCACAAATAAACATAATTAAATCAATTAGATCATAATTAGAAAGAACCCATGAGATTGAAGAATACCCTAATTTCAATTGAAGAAACTAACTTTGCTAATTTGGAGAATTTAGGAACATTATGGAGAAAGGAATCCATAGGTGAAAGCTATCATAGCTTGATGCCAAAAGCCCACTAGCAATGGAGGATTAGGAGGCTTGATCTTGAAACCCTAGATTTTTCTTCTTCTTCAAGGTTTTAGAGAGAGAAATATTTGACAGGAAACTTGGAGGGATTTTGGGGGAAGTTGAAAAGTGATTAGAATGGGTAGAATTAGGCTTAGATGACTTATATAGGGTCTAGAATTAAGGCTTAACTGACTTAAATTAGGAATAGATCAATAAGGGGAAAGACTATAAAGCCCTTAAAATAATTGTCGGATCTCGACCTATGGTTCAGACCTATGGTCCATAGGTCCAACTATGGACTGTCCTGGTCAATCATAGAAAAGTTCAGAAACTAAGAACTTGGTCTTTCCAATGACGGTTGCCATGTACGATCCGCTGGTCCACTTATGGACCGTACATACCAATCGTAGATTCCTAACCTTGACTCAAAAAATTCCACTAAGTTAGGGGACGACCTACGAGACCTATCTACGGTCAGTAGAAGCAATGACGGATTGTCATGTTGAGTCGTAGAAAGGACCCTGAAACTTGACATTTTCAAAAAGTTTACCTTGCCAACTACAGTTCCCACCTACGGCCCTTAAATCCATCTACGGTCCGTAGGTGGCTTCCGTCAATACTGGCACCAGTTCTGAAAAACCAGAAATTCTCCTTCTTTCTGAATCTGAGGTGTTACAATGAATATCCAGATGTGTTTCCTGATGAACTTCCTGGACTACCTCCAATCAGAGAGATTGATTTTGGTATTGACGTAGATCCCGGTACCCAGCATATATCCATTCCGCCTTATAGGATGGCGCCAGCAGAATTGAAATAGCTAAAGGAGCAGGTGAAAGATTTGCATGAAAAAGGTTTTATTTGCCCCAGCATATCGCCTTGTGGTGCTCCAATACTATTTGTACGCAAGAAGCATGGAAAAATTAGGATATGTATAGATTACGAACAACTTCATAAAGTGATGATAAAGAACAAATACACATTTCCAAGGATAGATGATTTATTTGATCAATTGCATGGAGCTATGTGGTTTTCAAAGATTGACTTGAGATCTGAATATCATCAGCTGAAGATTCAAGAGGTAGATATTGCCAAAACAGCCTTTCGGATAAGATATGGACACTTTGAGTTCCTCGTCATGTCATTTGGACCGACAAATGCTCCAGCAGCCTTTATGGATATGATGAATAGGGTTTTTAAACCCTTTCTTGATATGTACGTGATTGTATTTATAGATAACATTTTGATATATTCAGATGATGCCGCAGAAAATGCAAATCATCTAAGAGATGTCCTATAAACCCTCAGAGAGCATCAACTATATGCCAAGTTTCCTAAATGTGAATTTGGATGAACTCTATGGTTTTTCTTGGCCATGTGGTCTCTGGTGAAAGCATTAGAGTAGACTTCTAGAAGATTGAGGTTATGAAGAGTTGGCCTCGGCCTAGTACCCCGATGGAGGTGCGTAGTTTCTTTGGGCTAGCTGGATATTTTTGAAGATTTGTAGAGGGCTTCTCCTTTATTTCGGCACCACTAAAAAAGTTGACGCAAAAGGCAGTGAAGTTCTAGTGGTTTGACGCTTGTGAAAAAAGCTTCTAAGAGCTTAAAAATATATTTACTAAGGCGTCAGTATTAGCCCTACCAGAAGGTACAGAAGGGTATGTAGTTTATTGTGATGCTTCAAGCATTGGCCTAGGGTGTGTCTTGATGCAGCATGGGAAGGTTATAGCATACACTTCTCGGCAATTGAAGAAACATGAACAAAACTACTCCACTCACGATTTGGAGCTCACCGCATTGGTATTTACGCTTAAGATTTGGCGGCACTATTTGTATGGGGTACATGTTGATATATTTACAGATCATAAGAGTCTCCAATATCTCTTCAAGTAAAAAGACTTGAATTTGAGGCAGAGAAGGTGGCTAAAGTTGTTGAAGGACTATGATGTGAATATTCTCTACCACCCAGAAAAAGCTAACATGGTAGTAGATGCTCTTAGTCGACTATCTATGAGCGGCCTAGTTCATTTACCGCATGTACAATGGAAGAAGTACGAGATGTTCACGAATTAGCCAGCCTTGGAGTCCGACTTCTAGAATCTGAAGATGGAGGCATAGTCATATAGAATACTACAGAATCATCATTAGTGGAATTGGTGAAAGAAAATAAGTATGATGATCATATATTTTTGTAGTATCGAGAAGGGATTTGAGAGTACCGAATTACTGCATTTGAGTTAGCAAGCGATGGCACCTTGAGATGCCAAGGCAGACTATGTGTTCCAGATATAGAAGGGTTGAGGAAGCAAATCATGGATGAAGCACATTGTTCCCGATATCCAATTCATCCATGCTCCACAAAGATGTATCATGAACTTAAGGAGGTCTACTGGTGGTATGACATGAAAAGAAATATTGCATAGTACGTGGCACAATGCTCCAATACCCAACAAGTGAAAGTCAAAACAGCAGAGGTCCGATGGCCTAGCTAAGACTATGGACATTCCAATATGGAAATGGGAGGCTATTAATATGGATTTTATTAGAGGTTTGCCTTTCTCTTTTAAGAGACATGATTCCATTTGGGTGATCATTGATCGGTTGATGAAACTAGCCCACTTTTTACCAGTTAAATCCAACAGCATAATCGAAGAGTATGCCAAGCTATATATAAGGAAAGTTGTTCGCTTGCATGGAACTCCACTATCCATTATTTCAGATAGGGGTGTCCAATTTACGACACATTTCTGGAGATCATTCTAGAAGAGTTTGGGCACACATGTGAACCTTAGCATTCCATTTCACCCTCAGAAAGACGGCCAAGCCGAACGCACTATTCAGTTGAGAGTGTGCGCTCTAGACTTATCATATGCCCTTGATAGAATTTGCCTATAATAATAGCTATCATTCCAGCATTGGCATGGCTCCATTTGAAGCTTTTTATGGGCGTCCGTGCAGATCGCCTATTGGTTTGTTTGAAGTAGGTGAAACTCAAATATTAGGACCAGGCCTTGTTCACCAAGCCGTTGAAAAAGTATAGTTGATACAAGAGCGACTATAGACTGCTCAGAGCCGACAAATATCATATGCAGACGTACGACATAGAGACATAAAGTTCCAGGTTGATGACTGGGTATTCTTAAAGGTATCAACTATGAAAGGCGTTATGAGATTTGGGAGGAAAGGTAATTGAGCCCCAGGTATGTTGGGCCATACAAAGTTATACGTAGAATTGGCCAAGTAGCTTATGAGGTGGACTTGCCTCGAGAGTTAGCTGTTGTACATCCGGTCTTCCATGTGTTGATGTTATGCAAATGATTAGGAATCCTACACAGGTTATTCCTATAGAAGGTATGGAACTCTCATAAGACTTATCATTTGAGGAAGTCCAGTGGCAATATTAGACCGTCGGGTCAGGAAGTTGAGGACCAAAGACGTAGCATCACTCAAGGTACTTTGGATAAATCAGAATGTAGAAGAAGCCACTTGGGAAGCAGAGGCTGACATGAGGGCCAAGTATCCCCACTTATTTCAGTAGCCGCCCAAAGGTTCTTAAAGTCATAACGCCTTTCATTTAAGTATCAGTTTTACCTGAACTTTGTAGTACTGCTATATTATACGTTATATATTCAGGTACTTGATACAGAAACCATATATTCCTCAGAGTTGAGATGTCCACAGTATAAGGTATGTTGTATTAGATAGTACAGTTTCCATTTGTATAAGGCCAAGCAAAGCCTTCTGGCTACCTGTTGCATATTATTGTGTTGTGATGCTCGGTGAAGCAATGTGTATGCATTCTAGTTAGCTGACAGGTTTTGGATAGGCCTGTTTACAAAGAGAACTCTGCAAAATTTGTTTTTTAAAATAAGAGAGTTTGGATAATCTTAAGGTGCAACCTTCATTCGAGGACAAATGATCCCAAAGGGGGGATAATGTAATACCCCGTAACTTAAAATACATTTGCTACAAGTAAACACCAATACATAGGTGTGATATCGGGGGAATATATCGTTGAAAATGGTTAAGCATACCATGTAACCCTTATATTAAGTCATTTGAAGGGTTAAAAAAGGTTTCAGGCCAAAGAGATCATTAAAAAAAAGATTCAAGTTCACAAGTTCATTGTGGAGGAATACTACAAATTATCTCATTTATCAAATGACTTTGAACGAGCATATCTTCTAATATATAAGGATTTGGAGGATCTACAACCTATCAAATGAAAGGGATTTGAGTCTAGTTTTCAGCAAAATAAACTGCTCATTAATACGACTTCAGAGTAAGAGGTAATGTACATTCTACGACAGATGCACACACAACCCAATCACTGCGAGACATGTGGCACTTTAGAGAAAGTCGGCCAAACTTATTATTTTTATATTAGAAGTTTAGGATTTCTTTTCCCATATACTCCAAAACGTGTAAGGACTGGTTTTAGGTTGTTTCTTCAAGTCTTGTCATCTCCAATCCTCCCAATCTTAAGGTAAGTTGATTTCTTCAAGAATCAAGTATCTTCCTCTCCATAGACCAATAGATATACTTAGCCAAGTATTTTCTTGATGGAAAAATGTGTTGTTCTTGAAGAATAGAAAGAGTAGGGATTGCTTTTCTTGAATATAGAGGTATGACTCCTCTTCTATCTCCTTAAATAGTATTCTAAGGATGGTTTAAGTAAAATTTGCGAGTAGGACTAACATGACGGTGATAGGAAGTTGCGAGTCCATGTTTTACCGATTGTAGTTGATGTTCTTAGTGAGGAGGGAGTTTGTAGAAGGATGTGTTGGCTGTTGTTTTGACCAAATGAGGGGTGGATGGTATTGTATTGTGGTAGTAAGCTTGTTATGATAAAACAAAAGGCTAGGTATAGAAAACGCGACTCTTATAGTTCTTGAAAGTTTGTCGCTCGCCAAGTGTTTGATGAAATGCCTAAATTGCTTAAGAATATGTTGTAGCTGTTTATCTGAGATCCTACATCGATGGCATTAGTTCTCTACCAACTTAAACTATGAGCTTATAAAGGAATTTGACGTCTTTGAAAAAGAACTCATGGTATGGTGTTCGGAAGCCATTAGTAAGACTTTATATGTTTAATTGTGGATGATTAAAGAGGACAGTTCTTTATGGTTAAAGGATTGAGGAGTAATATTGAACACCTAAATAAGTCATGACCCCACTTGGAAAGTATACAAAGAGAAGGGTGTGGCGATACACCATTTATTTATAGTAATTATTGAGCTTGTCACCCGTGAACTATTATGGTGTTTTCAGCCTTGTTGTGCTTCTTGATTAGCTTCTTATAGTTCCCTTTTATGGTGTTAAGGTATAGATAAAGTTGTTATCAAAGGAGTTTGATGACATGACGTAAGATAGTAAGTACCGAAGTAAGGTATGTAAAGCTAAAACCTTTTTCGTCATTAAGGCACAACCTGAAGTCGCATGTTCTTCCAATAAATGTCATCAGAAATTATGTGATACTTGAAAGCAAGTTATCCTATTTTATAAACTCTCTCATGTTGGAGTCCTAAATCACTAGAGTTGTAGTACTATTTTCTAGTCAAGGAAGTCATATGTTTCACATAACTATATGTTTCTTCATTTGGAACTCTTAGAAGCTAGCGAGTGTATATGTTGCATAAATTTAAAGGAAGCAGTTGGCGACAGACTATTCGTAGATGTATGGGTAACAAGATATATGATTCTTAAGCTAAAGAAAGTAATCACAAATTGTATCATGAGTTGTATGATTTATGAGTTAATTATTATAAGTCTTTTTAGGCAATTGAGATTATAGCCTACTCTGCAGCGTGGGGTGAGTATTTTTAGGGCCACTACATGTGAGGCTATTCTGTGCACTGCCATGGATTCACCTAACTGATACAGGCTTGTAGAGAGACCATACAAGAGCTTTGGGGGGCATACCTTGATAGACCTCGCTACCCAGACTATGAGATTTCTCGCACGATCATGACAGTGGGTTGCAGAAGCCATCCAAGGTTTACTGATTGCTGACAGTAGGCCATCATGTGACTCCCTGACAGTTAGTTTTAGAAAGAGTAAAGAAGCTATATAACGAAATAAAGATATCACTTAGGCAAATTATAGGAATTTTATATATATAAATGAAGAAGCGATGAAATGTTAGACGAGGACCCTTGAGATTGGTCATAAATTCCAGTTTTAGATTATGTCTCCTGCATACATATGCTCATATTTGCCTATCTTGATATTTGATTCATTTCGGCATTCTTACAAGTCTACTTGTTATTCTGTCTGTTTACATAACATTACATGTTTTATATGTACTGACGTCCCTGTTTTTGTGGCGCTACATTTCTTTCAATACAGGCTCATGCAATCAAGACAACAAACATTTCCAGTAAACTAGAGATTCCAGTTTAGCAGTTGGTAAGCTCCATCTCTATATGGAGCTATCAGATATTTAGAGCCTATATATTTCTATGTATGTGCATATGTCAGAATGGGTATGTCAGGGCCCTGTCCCGACTAGTTATCAGATTCTCAATTGCATACTCTTTAGAGGCTTCTTAGACTTAGTTTTGTTTCTGTTGTAAAGTAGCCCAGTGTTCCCTTTTGTAATCTATGTTTCAGTATGTGTCTTGGTATATGATCCGCTACTTATGAGTTTCATCTTTGGCATGAGTTTAGTACAGATAGTTCGCAGGTGCTTGTAGAAATACTTGATGTCTGCCCCTTTTTAGTTGGGGGTGTGACATAGATACCAAATTTAAGGTTATATTTTTACTCTCGAGCCAAAAAGAGAAAAACACCTTTGAAATAATTAAAATCCAAGCTTAAAAATCAAAATATGGAGTCTATATTCGAAATGATATTTTTATTTTGTAAGTTATTCAACGTGAACGTGGAAACTTGACCCATCTCTTTGTGAATATGACACCTAACTTGCGAATAGAAAGACCAAATCTGACCCAACTGAAATCTTTTCTTCGCTAAAGCGACCCACCTCTTTTGAAAGTGTCACAATCCAAGACTACCCCTTTCTCGTAACACAGTGCTTAGAGCCAAAAATGACCTTAAGCTAACTCATGGTATGGAATGACACTGAGATACACGTAGACAATAACTAAAAATAACTAAATATGGAAGCTAAATTGAAATAAACAACGAATCTGAATGATTAAACCAAACACTCAAAGTAATTTCGTCTAACACCATATAAATCTAAAATAACAATGTGACTGTCCATCTGAAAGCCTCTACTAAGATGAGTTGCTAGGACAAGCCCCGAGCTAATTGTAATTGTCTGACAATTGAAATGTTAAATAACTGAAAGAAACATAACGGTCGTCCTCGGAAGATGAGGATTCACCAGTAGTGATACTGAGTTGATCAAAAGATGTATTAACCGCGAGGTGAATGTTGAATGTGCGGACCTATATTATAAAAGAATATAGCATGCATAGTATATGGTCGGTACTTTGAATGTACTGAGTATGTGAGATGCATCACAAGTATACTAAACTGAACATGCAAATTTTGAAAGACTAAATTGATGTACATGAACTGATGCAATGACCAAGTAAAATAACACGCATCTGATAAGTACTGAGTTGAAATAACTAAATATGTGGTCATGCAATATTTGAAAGATTGGACTGTGGAAGATACTAAAATCGACATATAACCATGTGAGCTGACAAGGAGTCTTATGCATAATCCCCCATCAAAAAGGACATAATATACCTTATCAGGGTATAGAGGCTGATATGATCTAGCGTGGTACCACTAAGCTGATAATATGTGCTAATAAGGGCACATGAAACACTTGGGTGTACTGATGCTAACTCTGCAGGTAAATCCAATTCATAGTCCACATTATCAAAACACCTCATAACCTTAGAAGGACCAACATAACGAGGACTGATTTTCCCTTTCTTACCAAACCTCATCACTCCTTTCATGGGTGAAATTTTCAGATATACCCAATCATCAATAGCAAATTTAAGATCTCTTCAACTCACATCTGCATAAGACTTCTGTCTACTCAGAGATGTTCTCAACTATTTCTAATAATTTGAAATTTTTCCATGGCTTCATGAACTAATTCAGGCCCTATCAAATCCACTTCACCAACCTCTAATCACCCTATAGCAGATCCACATCTCCTACCAAAAAGCTCTTCAAATGGAGATATCTGAATACTGGAGCGGTAACTATTATTCTAAGAAAATTCAACAAAAGATAAGTGATCATCCTAATTACCTTTAAAGTCGATCATGCAAGTCCTCAACATATCCTCCAAAGTTTGTATAGTCCATTTTGCCTAACCATTTGTGTGTGGATGAAAAGTTGTGCTAAGCTTAACTTGAGTACCAAGACTTTTCTAAAATGAACTCCAAAATTAAGATGTGAACTGAGTACCCCACTCTAAGATGATGGATAAGGGAACCCTATGCAATTTTACCAATTCCTAGATATAAAGTTTAGCATAATCTTCAGCTGAATAATAAGTCTTAACTGGTAGGAAATGTGTTGATTTATTCATACAACCTACTACCATCCACATAGAATCATGTTGTCGACGCATTCGGGGCAACACTGTGATAAAGTCCATATTTAAATCCTTTCACTTCCAAGTAGGAATATTGATACCCTGAGTCATACCTCCTGGTTTCTAATGTTCAACTTTAACTTGTTGGCAGTTTGAACACCTCACCACATATTCCACCATATCCTTCTTTATACCATTCCACTAGTAGACTTCCTATAGATCATGGTACATATTAGTGGTTCCTGGGTGAATAGTTGGGAATAACGAGCTTCTTTTAGAATCTATTGCCTAAACCTATCAACATTTGGGACATATAGATGATTCTGGTAACGAAGCACAGATTCCTCTTTAGAGAAAGCCTCTATAGTCTTTTTAACGACTACTCCCTTCAATTCAACAAACATTGGATCATCATCCTGCTTCTCCTTAACCTCCATCACAAGAGATGATTTTGAACCTTTCTAGACAATAACTCTACTATCTGCAGAATCCACACGGCGAACTCGCAAGCGAGCAAGCTTGTGAACATCTTGAACTAACTCCATCTTCTCCTCCTCAATGTGAGGAACATTTTTCATAGAAAACCTTCTGAGAGAATCTGCCACTACATTGGCTTTACTCAGACGATATAGAACACTCATGTCATAATATTTCAATAACTCAAGCCATCTTCTTTGATGAAGATTCATGTCCTTCTAACTAAACACATACTAAACACATCCACATGAACACCATAAAGATAGTGCCTCGAAATCTTCAAGGCAAACACTACTACTACTAACTCAAGATCATGAGTTGGGTAATTATTCTCATGAACTTTGAGCTGCCAAAAAGCATAAGTGGTGACCTTACCATGTTGCATCAGCACATAGCCAAGTCCAATTCAAAAAGCATCACTATAAACCACAAATCAATTTGAACCCCTTGGTAGAGTCAACATTAGAGCTGAAGAAAGTCGAGTCTTCAAATCCTAAAAACTCTTCTCACATGCTTCGGACCATTAAAATTTAACTTTCTTCTAAGTTAGTCAAGACAAAGGATAAGCAATAGAGAGAAAAACCCTTCGATGAACTATTTGTTGTAACCAGCTAAACCCAAGAAATTCTTAATATCTGAAGAAGAAAGGGGTCTAGTCCAGTTCTTAACTACTTCGGTCTTTTGAGGATCAACCTAAAGGCCCTCTCCAGAAACTATATGACCAAAGAATGCTAATTCCCTCTCCGGAAACTATATGACCAAGGAACGCTGCTACTTTTCAACCAAAACTCACACTTGCAGAACTTAGCAAACAACTGATAGTCCTTGAGAGTTTGCAAGACAATCCTCAAATGGCATGCATGATGACAATGATGAACATATCCAAATACTGTTTGAACACTCTGTTCATCAAGCCTATAAAAGCTTCATGAGCATTGGTTAGTCCAAAAGACATAACAATAAATTCATAATGACCATACCGAGTCCTGAAGGTTGTCTTCATAATATCACAATCTCTGACTCTAAGATGATTATAAACTGATATTAGGTCTATCTTTGATAAGACAATGGCACCTTGAAATTGGTCAAACAAGTCATCAATCCTGGGAATAGGAAAATTATTTTTGATTGTGACTTTGTTCAACTGCGGTAATTAATTCACTTTTTGAGAGAACCATCTTTCTTACGCAGGAATAGAACTAGAGCACCTCATGGAGAGATGTTGGGTCTGATGAAACCTTTATCTAGAAGGTCTTTTAACTGACCCTTAAACTCTTTAAGCTTAGCTGGAGCGATTCTGTAAAGAGGAATTAAGATTGGATGGGTATCTGGAAGAAGGTCTATTCTGAAAACAATTTCACTTTGGGGAGGGACTCTGGGAAGATCTTCAGGGAACACTTCTATTGGGATGGATTACAAGGTTGGGGTCTCAGAACTAGAATCCTTAACCCAAACTATATGGTGAACGCAACCCTTATATATCATCTTTTTGTCCTTAAGGTAAGACAAAAAGCAACTTATAAGCACTGATATACTACCCTTCAACTCTATGTCTGGTTTTCAATAGGAAACTGGAATTTAACTACTCTAGTTCTGTAGTGGAATAAGGTATAACAAGAGTGTAACCAGCCCATGCCAAGAATAATATCAAAGTCAGGCATGTGTAACTATACAAGATCAACTATGGTGACTTTATGAAAAAACTAATACTAGGCGATTTCGGTAAATCCGCTTAGCTAAGACTGACTCACCAACAGGAGTAGAGATTAAGAAGGGTTCTGATAAGATTTTGGGACTGACATCAAAATTTAATGCACTATAAGGAGTCACAAAATAAAGTGTGGCTCCTGGATCTAATAATGCATAACATCAAGTTGAAAGACACGCAACATACTATTGACGACAACTAGGGAATCCTCCTAATCCTATCAAGTTTGCAAAACATAGAACCTGTTATGGTACTGACCACCACTTGCATTAGATGAGGTACCTTACTTATTCGAGCAACCTACTAGAGCTACTAAAGGGTTGGTCTAAGACTCCTAGCCAACATCCTTTCCCTTCTAAGTAGCCAATTAGCATTCCCTCCATTTATGACCTGTCTTGACACACCCAAAGCAACCTCTACTACCATCCATTCACTCCCCTGGGTGGTTCTTACCACATTTTTTGCAAACTGGAAAAGTACGATCACTAGTAACACTGCCATAAGACTTGGAGCCTTATGCCTATCCTTGTTCGCCTACTTGAACTTAGGTACTGGGCACTAGCAGAAGATGGGGCCACCCTAAAAACTTCTGACGAAACTAAGATCAATTTCCATCACCCAATATCTGATGAGAGTAGTCCACACTAGTCGTCCTAGCCCTCTTACTCTCCCTATTACTCTCATTAACCTTTTACCCCTCAGTTTGTTGAGCATGGGTCATCAACCTGGAGATGTCCATCTCCTTGATTAACATAGTTATCTTGCACTCCTTCACCACAGTCTTCGAAACACTTTGAACAAACTTACTTATATAGGCCCTAGAGTCGGCCACCATAGCTGGAGCATACTTAGAGAGCTGAGTAAACTTCAAGAAATACCCCTTCATTGACATGTTGCCCTACTTCAGGTTAATAAACTCCTAGACCTTGGCCTCATTTAGCTCAAGTGGAAGCAACATGTCAAGAAATGCAGCCACAAACTTCTCCCAGTCCACTGGCCTACATCCACACCGCTATCATCCTTTCACTACTTGTACCAGATTTGGGCCACTCTTTTAACCTGGTAAGCGGCTAAGTCATCACTCTCAACTGGGGTGACGCCCATGATATGAGTGATCTTCTGAACTCCATCTATGAATTCATGTGGACCCTTCTCCACCTTAAAATCATAAAACTGTTCATCTGAGTAAATCTCGAACCCTAGTTGTTGTCGTGTTTCCATTTGGATTGATTGGAGCCACAACTTGTTGATTGACCTGAGATATCATGGCCTGAGCTAGCACCTGAAAAGCAGCCCTGAACTCAGCATGGGAGACTTATACATTCAAAAGGTGTGTTGGAGCTAGTGGTTCTTGTTGCTCTTCATTTCTATTCCTCCTGACGTAGGCTCTTCTATTAGGCATGATTCTGTAAACGCATAGAGCATGAGTTAGAAGAAAGTTTAAACAGAGTTCACACTCTTTCGCACGATAAGAATATGAAAGAAGGAAAGTATTTCCTATAACTTTTCATAGCCTCCTATTCATAAGTATAGCATGCTTCACACCCATGAACAAGACTCTACTTAACGCAGCTTTCAGACACCCTAGGACACTTGGACCTAATTCTCTTATATAAAGTTTGTCAAGACCCCTGACTACCCCCTCAGTCGTAACATGGTGCTTACAGACACAAGTGACCCCTAACTAACCCATAGTCTGGTATGCCTCAAACATTCACATAAACAATAACTAAAGATAACTACATGCGGAAGCTAAACTGAAATAAATAACGAATCTGAGTGATTAAATTGAATATTCAGAGTGAGTTCCTCTGAAACCACATAAAGCTAAAATAACAATCTGAATGTCTATCTTAAAGTCTATACTAAGATAAGTTGCTAGGACAATACCCCAGCTAACTCTAACTATTTGAAAACTAATATATATATATATTCTCTTATTTATAAGCCAACAAGAGTTGGACGATCTCTGCACTACGGAGTTGTACGAAAAGCAATGTATATTGTACAATAAATTTAGACTAAGTACAACCCAACATGTACCCTTTCACAATGACACGTATGAATAAAAAGCATACTATAGGAGCTTGTGACACCTCTTTTTTCTTTGTGATATATCCATGTTCCTTTCCAATAGGAGCTTTAAGGAAAAATACCGTGCAAAATGGAAGGCCTGAAATTTCCAATGGAACTTGAGTCATCTTGGATATGCATTGCCTCTTTGCCTTCTTTCTTTCTTCTCATTTTAGTCTTTGATTGGTCAGTTTTTGTCGATTTTTTCATTTGATGGGTTTGAATTTTTTTTCATTTTTTTCAAGCTGTCGTAGTGTTGCATGCATAGAATTTAAACTCAATTGGATGTTGTTGTTGCTGCCGTTTTCTCCTCTCTTCTCCGTCATCCCCTATTTATAACTTTGTATTTCAATTCTTTTTGTATTCTTTGTTATTGAAATGAAGTGTTTCTTTCGCTTTGTTTTGGATGTGGGTGTTTTTTTCAATTTGTTAATTTTTCATGTAGTTGGAGAAGAAAGGAAAGGAAAGAAAGGCTGGGAACATCGAGCTCTCTCTACTCTCTTTCTCAATTTCATATATGTAATTTTCCTTTGCTTTGGATAAATTGAGAACCAATACCTGAACTTGAATCTCCGATTTGAGTTACTTTTGAAATGGTTTCAGCATGATCTTGGCTTTATATAAACCCATTTCTATAAATGGTTCTGATGGAGGACCTTTGATCTTAGAAAATACATTTTTATACCTCTGTTTGCTGAATACGGAGAAACGTCCAAAAATGACAAGTCACGTGTGAGTCTGTCAACAAAGCAACAAAACGATAAATAAAAGAAAGTGATAATGGTCAAATTGCATTATCACTTACTATTCTCTCAAATTTTTGAATCAGATTTGGAGAAATCGCATCAATTTGGCATAATCAATCATTTCTACTGCGACAACTCTCTGTCAGTTTAGTGTGTCTACAAGTGACAATGGTCAAATAGGTGAATTTGTTGATCTCCACAACCAACTGTACAAGAATGTTGGAAACAAATGGAATTTGGTATTTCAAAACAAGGAAGTCATATTTGTTGCTTCAGAAAATTCGTCGCTTTTGTTTATTTGTTTCTAGAGTGAAGGCTGAAAACCTTACCTAAACTGTCATGTGTGTGAGTTTTTTTACCTGAAATATCAATCATCGGTTCACGTAGGATAAGTGAACTATTGATGGTTGACGGGTGTTTAGATAAATAATTAGTGGTGTAGTTCAAGAATGAAACTCAAATACAGGGATACTTTAGGAGTTTTTTTACAATCAACTCTTTGTTTCTCATTTCTTGCACAATGATTTTTACTTATTCCCTATTAATGAAATAGATATTGTCCATGAACCTGTAGGAATTTTATCATGAAATATAGTCTTTCAAACTATTTATTTTGGCTCCTCCAGGAGGTGATGGATAGATGTGACAAAGAAAAGTTAGTGTATGACTCATGTTGGATGGCATTATTAATGTTACAAACAGTTCTAAAACACTTCTAATGTTATGCATTTATATTTATTTTTCACAATTATATATCAAGTAAAAATGATTTTTTGCTATGTTCTTTTTGTAGTTTTTTGCAGAGCGCATGAAAACATGCCTTCGGTTTAGATTGTGTCAGGAATGATGTGATTCTCTTTGCTGACTGTAAGACGCATATCCTGCTTCTCCATTTGTATGGGTAAATATTATCTTCGCTGACTATAAGACGCATATCCTGCTTCTCCATTTGTATGAGTAAATTCATGCATTTCTTTGAGATATAAAATTATAACCTATGTATCAATATTATTTTGGACATCTCATATTTATAGGGAATGCACAGACGGTAGCAGCATGTGGTGCTATAAGTTTCATATTTTAACTCTTTATTGTTTTATCTAAACCTGAATTTCATATTCAGATTCAAGTGATGATTCAGTATGATGACACTGTTGTTAAATTTGAATTTATCTTTTTTGGCCAAGTAGGCTGGCATTGACATCTTAATTATGTTGCCTAATCCTATATCAACTTAGGTGAGAAATAATAATTTTAAACTATGGGAAGAAATGTGTTGCTAATTAATAGTAGTATTTGGAAGCATGGCTACTTATTTGATGTCTCTCTTCCCTGATGCTATAAATATGACATAGAAGTTGTATGAAATGAGAAGTGCAAAAATGACAAAGAACCAAGGAGAACAAGGTGATACATCTAATAAAGTGGGACAATGTCACATTGAACAAGAAAATAGTAGGCTTAGAAATAAATAGACTAAAAAAAAAAAACTACTCATGAAATACTTATGGAGATATAATGTGGAAGTAGAGGTACTTTGAAGAAGGGTAATTACAAAAGTGTGGGTTCAAAAAAGTGAATGGTACATAAACAACTTCACAAGGCCATATGAAAATGAAGTTTGGGTAAATATAAGAGGATGTTGATTCTTCTGAACTAATGTGTGTTTTGTTTCAAGTGATGGAAGAAGAATAGCATTGAGGCATGGCATGACAACTGAAGAAGTCACGTACTTCTGTTTTGTAGCACCACGACATTTAATGGTATTGTATAAAATTACTTTTTATCAAATAAAAAAACCTTCTTTTAATATATTGTTTAATTTGTTTCTTATCCCGTTTCAGTTGATTCTCTCTGTTTGATCAGAGGTCCAATTTAACTATTTCTTCAAGCCTTGCTTAATTCATTTTGTAAGTTGAAATATCTTACTTTCAACTATCTAATGCTACTTGATGTTTTGAGTTTATCTGCGAGTAGATTTTTAGAGTCCATTTATATATAATTTAGCAGCTTATGATGCTTTCATTTTGACATTATGACCAACAACGGATTGTCTGAATATTAAAATAAAGATATTTTTAAGATGTTAATGAAACGCTTTGAACTTCCTTGCTGATAAATTATAGAAAGAAAAGGGCAAGGTATTAAGAATGTATACGGTGCTACTTCAATCAAGTTAGTTTTACCTTTCCTTGTGATTATCTTTATTTTTATATGTAATATGTGGAATATTGATGGAGAGATTTTATATACGTTTCGCTTTTAATTTGTAGACATCCTAATATGTCCATCCATTTCTTTAGGAATTTACTCTAACTACTCCCATGTCATGGAAGATGAAGCGCTACCAAATCCTTGGTAGCTCACCTTGACTTTTTATTAATATATACTATGTGTACTATATGACTCCTTTGTGATTCAAAGATTTTTGGTATACTTACCAATTAGAACTTTTGGATCCTTGCCGCTTTAACAATTGTACTATTGAGTGAGGTAAGTGACCGAAAAAAACAGTCTAAGTTCTAGAAACAGAACAACAAGCAGGTCAAACCACGGAAAACGATTGATTTCAAATTCTCTAATGTTGAACCCTTCAGGTACAATTTCACACCTTTTTCAAGCTTTTAAAATTTGTAGGGAGCCATAGTGTTCTATTTTGGATGGTGTTGTATTAGTATTTAGTAGTTGTTCTTGGATAGAAGTTTTAGTTTTAGAGTGATCTAAATTTCTTCTGTTATTTTTGTATTATCTGAATTGCAACTTCTGATATAGTAGTGACTGGCAGGCAATACCAAACACCACAGTTTATCATATTCATAATAATGACAATTCTGGAATTGAGAGGATGATCATACAATAGGAGACTAATGATGTTTGGAAATGATTAGGTAATATCCATTCCCTTAATGAGGTATTATGTGTATTTTTAACACACATAATATCATGTGAAGAAGTTTCCACATTTTGTATTATTATGCATGTTGAATAGACTTTGCTTAAAAATTTGTTGTTCAACTTTTCATTTATTGAATTGAAAATCTTAAGTTATGAGTAGTAAACTTAAATGTAAGGATAAGAAAACACCTATAACATGTTTTTATCTTTGTCAGACACTCAAATTATTAATGTTAGAGGTAAGAATAATGTCGAAGAGAGTTTGACAGATCATGTACTCCGTCCCTCTGTATCATCTTTAATTTACTTGAACTTATAAGGTTCCTTATCATTTTATTAGATATAGAAGCTACAATGTCTAAGTGCACTAATTTAGATAGCATCTTTGTTGAGCTTTGTAAAAGAAATAGCATACTAAAGTACATGATCTTTAGGAGGAAAAGAAAAAAAAATCTATCCATAATATCTTAAGATTGCTTCCTGTTAAGGGTAGCCAAAACAAATCTATTCATAAATCACTTTCTTATTAATTTATCTTGAATAGAGATTGTGGCTCACTTCTATCCCAATTTTGCCAAGAGAGGGTCTGAGCAAATGTGTACTTTAAAAGGTGTTTGTAGTTTAGATAAAAACATGCCTAACAAGTAAAGTTTAAATTGACTCTTAAAAGAATTACTTTGACTTTTTTTCTGCCTAAATCTTCTGTTTGTGCAAATAGTGAAGTTGATAGACTTTAACAGAAACTTGTGTTGACTATTTCTAATGTGTTCGCTTTTCAATAATTTTCAGGAACAACATATAGTAATGCCTGGGCATGGAAACATAGATATGTACAAAGAGTTGATGTTCTCCATGCTACATTGGATAGTTCAGAAGTTGTGACACTAATAGAATATGAATGATAAACTGTAAATGCAGAATGTTCCTAACAACTTTGAGCATTTTTCTTTTATTTCTTACTTTTTGATTAGTTTGTTTGAGTTGTGTCAACACTTTATGAGTCCTATTATATGATGATTCGGTGGGGTTGTGTATAATTATATGATGATTAGTAATTTCTTTGGACAAAAACATTGTTACTTGAATGTAGTTAATTCTATTTATCCTATTTTTAATTATTTTTTTGGTGATTTATTAATATGTTATTTTGAATAATAATATTTTTGGTCTCCACGAGACATGCAATTTTATAGAATGACTTTCTTGGTGCAAAATGCAAATATTGAAGTATCAATCATTCACTCTATGTTTCACACTTTTGTCACCATTGTAAATTCTTTAGTTAATCTCAACTATCGTCAGGAATTCATTTAAAAATTGTAGGTTCATAAATTACAAGTTTTACTTTATTAGATCACAAATATCAATAAAATTCTTTAAAAAAACTAATATATCATGGCATTGACGGAGGAGTGATGGAAAATAGAAAAATATGTAGTTTTTTTTGTATATAAAACGAAGATATTAGAAATTTTACTACTGAGAACGGCGTTTCATCTTGAATATTTAATGAATCTAGCAAGAGGAGGGAGCATATTCAACCTCATTATGGATACTTTTGGATTTGAAGACTAAAATTATTTATTTAAAAAGGGTTGGTTGGTGCATTAAAGCTTCTTCTATATGCGAAATTAGGGGAAGGAATGAACCAAAAGAATTTATTGCATGTGGCCTTACCTTACATTTCTGGAAGAGGCTATTTTCAAGGCTTGAACCCGTGAAAATTTGCAATTCATAAATATTTACAATTCTTCAAATATTTAGTTATTAAAGAGAATACTAATTCATAAATCCAGAAAAGCTTTTCATAACCGTGCAAAGTGCGGATAAATTTACTAGTATTAAATAACTGAAAGAAACCATAACACCCTGTAACTTGGAGTTGGAGAAAATGCAGAAAAACTGCTGCAACACTGGTTCTACGGGATCAACCTACGGACCGTAGGAGGTTCTACGGACCATAGGAAGACAACCGTAGAAACCAGGTCGAGGTTGGAGAAGTTAAGTTTCTGAAGTTAATTCTACGGACCAACAGTACGGATCGTAGTCTGACCTACGGGCCGTAGATGGAACCCGTAGAAGAGAGTCAGACTTAGTGAAATTTCTAGTTTAACAATTGAGTTCTATGGAAGGGTTCTACGGACCGTAGAATGACCTACGAACCGTAGGATTGACTCGTAGAAGTTGTTCAGATAATTGGGTCTCTGAAGATGTTTCTACGGTTGGACAGGACGGACCGTAGAACGACTTACGGATCGTAGATCCAAACAGTAGGTCACTTCGGCAGTTTTAATGAAGGGTATTTCGGACTTTTCCCTTCCCCTCTAAGCCCAAAATCCAACCTTTTTTCCTCTTTAAGTTAAGGTTTTATCAGTGTTAAAACATATTAGATCGTTATTAACACTTAGAGATTTTGGAGAAAGGATTCAAGAGGAGAAAAGTTAGGCGATCATTCAAGTTCTTCAGTTTCATCAAGATCTTTGATCTTCAAGGTATGTAAGGCTTTTGGTGTTGGGCTAGTTCGCCCTCACGCCCTACATAAATCAGAATTTCTGCATAAGTAATCTAGAGTTTTACTCCTTGATTTTGAGTAAAGTTAAGTTAGCCATTGACTGTTACCTAATTCAATTCCTAAGTATTTGTGTTCATATTGTTGGATATTATTGTGGTATTGTTCATGTCTATATTTCAGCATGATCCCTATTCATTGAGTTGATTCTAAGTTAGTGATGAGAAGTCTTTTAAACTATATAATGGTTTTAAATTGATTTCTTAAAGAAGAGTTTTTGAGAAGAGCTTAAAGAAGAAGTTTTGAGAAGAGCCTTGAGAAGCATTTGGGAATTAAGTATTTTCCCCAAGATAACATTATTTTTATGAAGAGAAACAATGATTTTTAAAGTAAGTTATTGAGTACTGAGATACTCCAGAAACAATTACCTCCTTAAGAGGATTAGTTTGAGCAATTACCTCAAACCCAGAAAAGATAATGTTTTAGTCATTGAGATGAGCAAAGTAAAAAGATTTTGGGAGTAGTATTGAACACCGATATGGGGGAGAGTTCAAACAACTCACAGCCTCCATAAACCATGTAGCCAACATGGGTAAATGATTCATACTTTTTAGATGGATTCCTTACCGATAGTACTTAGTGGATCCACTTAGTGAGTTTGAGATTCCTATACCTGGCAAGTATAGGACCGTTCTGGCAGCGTGGATGTTACGTTGTATCATCACATAGCTCATAGTGATGGTTGTCGGTTAGAAGACTCTCAGAGTAAAATGTATTATTTTTCATATTACTTGAGAAGTTGAGTTTCAGAGATGAGTTAGCCCTTGTGAAGTTTTAAATTGACTTTATTCATTTGATTCTTTACATTCAGTTTTGAGCCCAAGGTAAAGTTAAAGTGTTTTCTATATACTTATGAGTTTTACGAGATTAGAGTTGGGCAAGTGTATTTGTAAAGCTTTAATGGTCTTGTCATTTATCTCTTTACATTCAGTTGAGTTACCCATATCTTCATTTGTTTACAGTACCTTCGTTTAAGTTATTCATCTACTCAGCTATATTACATACTAGTCTGATGTCATTCGACCTACATCTTTTTATGATGCAGATACAAGTGTTCAGGGTCATCAACAGGCGCTTCGTTTATACCATTTGCACTCCTGTTAGTTTTGGTGAGCCTCCTTACTTTTCCGGAGGACTTCACACTATGTTTTCTATTTTGTGAGTTGTCGAGGGTCCTATCCCAACATCTTTCGTAGAATCTAGAGGCTTCAAAGATAGTTAGTGTTGAGGAGTTTCTCATTATATTTCCTTTTGATAAGATGTTTTGAGACTATTTTGCAAAGTATTTTCATTGTTGAACTTAAGTGTTTTCAGACAGTTTGAGTTTAGAGAAGCGTTGGATTTTAAATGTCTTAAATATTAATTCTAAGCTTGTTAATGCTTGAGTGAATCTTCCGCTAAGTAGTCAGCCAGGCCAAGGGATTTTCTTGGGGACCAGCAATGGTTCTCAAGTGCCGGCCACGTTCAGGGTGTAGGCAAGGAACGTGACGATAACATAAAGGTTTTACTTGGAAGATGAGGACTCACCAGTAGTGCAGTGCTACTGAGCTGATCAGAAGTCATTCTAACCGAGGGCTGAATGCTGAACCTCTGGACCTATATTATCAAGTAATATCGAACAAAGAGTATGTGGTCAATACTTTGAATGTATAGAGTATGTGATAAATACACCACAAATATACTAAACTGAACATGCAAAATTTGAAAGACTAAACTGATGTACATGAACTGATGCAATCACCAAGTAAAATAGCATGCAACTGATAAGTGCTGAGCAGAAATAACAGAATACATAGTCATGCGATCTGAAAGACTAGATTGTGAGAGATACTAAAATCGATATATAACCATGTGAACTAGACATGAAGTCTAATGCATAATCCCCATAAAAAGGGCTCAATATACCTTGCCAAAGTATAGAGGCTGATTTGATCCGGCATGGTACCACTAAGTTGATAATATGTGCCAACAAGGTCTATATAAACCTACACTGGCACATTTTTCTAAGACATAAGGATTGCTACTAAAGGTCTCAGCGAACGCTAACCTGGGACCTTCATCCCTAGAATCCGTTCGGTGCTAAGTAACTTTCCCACCCAAGTTTATGATGATAATCTGATAATTCTGATAATTATTTTAATGTTGAATAACTCATGAATACTGAATACATGATACTTAAATAATAGATAATTTATCTGGAAGTATCTCATATATCAATATATCAATACTGAATATGAACTGATTATGAAATTCCTATATATTGATTGGAACATGAAAATTCCAGACACATTGAGTTCTGAGGGTTCATAAAAATATAGATTAACAAACATGCTAAATATGATGAGAAACCATATATTATTAGACTGGTAACAAAGGGGAACGGAATTACTTCAAAATTCATGTTAATCATACGTACCCTAGAACTTCATGTAATTCAATATCTCTAAGTTATAATACTTTCTTGGGACTCAATAGGTGACAGGATGCACATTGATGAAATACCACATACCTGCAATGCAAATGTAATGACCTGAAAGGTTATTTTTAGAATTTTTTATAAAATTACCATTTTACCCTTCTAGATAGTTGCCCCGAGTCATTTTCGATCAGTCAGTGAAGTTGATTTGGAAGTTTTGGACTATTCGATAACTATGATTATTTAATTGATAGGTATTTATTAAATAATTATTTTATTTAATTGATGATAAATGGACCAATGTCTTTAATTTATTCAAGACCCTGTACCATTTGGCCCACATATATTAAAATAAGTTATTAGAATTTGTCACTTTTAGTATATAATTAATTTAGAAAAAAAAGAGTAAAGAGAAACAGAAGCTACCTGCGTATAGCGGCGGCTGGCATGGGAAGCATCCACTGCACGTTCAGGTAACATTAGTCAGTTCCTTAAACTATGCAATTGAAATATACATTGAGGTCATAAGGTAATTATAGTTATTAATATCATTATAATAAGGAGTGGAAAAAAAAGCAAGGATGAACCAAATTTGCAGACGTAATAAATTATATATATATATATGTTACAATGGGTTAGAATTGGAGAAAATTTTGGTGCAATCATGGTATCATTATGGCCAAATGACGGCTAGGTAATCATGAAAATTAATGGAGGCATTCATCTAGATTTTAGACTGCACTGGTTCGTCAGTAAGAACAGTGATTAGGGGGTTAGTTGGGTTTCACAATTTTTCTTATAGTTATCAGGTTATAATTCAAGTTTTAAAATATTGAGATAGGTAATTAAATATTAAGTGTATTATATTATATGAATATTATTAGATTTATGATATTGGAGAAATTGGATCTTAATCCTAGGCTTGAAACTTAGGAACTTGATTATAGAGTTGGGTCTAGGCTAGACATATAATAGTATGGGTGTTGTTAGTTTTGAAATCTTATTGTGATTATTTATTTGAATAGATTGCATTGATTTAGAAACCCAACGAAAGGGAAGGCTCAAGTCTCAGAGTAATTGTTCAATTAATTGAGGCAAGTGGATTTCTCAACCCTTGTTAAGTGTATAGAATTCGTGTATTTCCTTGTTCTATGTGTTGGGGAGTAATGGGACTTGGTGATGACCGACTTGTCCGTATTGAATAATTTTAATGATGAAAAAGGGGTAATAAAAGGCAATGTGATTAATTATTGGTGTGTGATGTGTTGAGAATGGTTTGAAAGGCTTATTGATTCATTGTTGATGTTGTATCACGATTGTGTTGTTGTGAAGTGAGCATTGTTATGAAAATGGTTATCTCCTCATTATTTATGTGAACATGTTATTTGCATTGGTTCTGAGATATGGTTGTGACAAGTGTTATGTGAATTGAGGAAGAATAAGAAATTAAAGAGGATGTACCATTTCCAGGGACGTGTCGCGCGCCGCGACGGATATTATGATTCGAGGGACGTGTCCCACGCCGTGAAAAATTTTATTATCGAGGGACGTGTCGCACATCGCGATGAATTTCATTATCGAGGATCGTGTCGTACGACGCGATGGATGCATGGACAGATATTCCCCCATGGGTCCCGGACTGAGAGACAACGGGTGTGTATCGTTAGGTCAGACATGCATCACTATACCTGACATTGCATTTCATGGCATTGCACATCTTTATCATTTGTGAACTTATGAGTACTTTTCTGTGAAACTTGTGATTGGTGAACTTAATCTTGTGTGTTGATGATCTGTAATTGTTGAAGTGATATGGTTGAACTATGTGCTATGTAAATTGTGAACTATTAAGTTGGGCTAGTTTTTACGCAGGTTGTAGTTGTGGAGGTTCGGTTGGGGTGTAAAGAGTACCCGTGTTTCATACCCTTAGCTTGTGTTTAGGAGTTTGCTTGTTGAGTACCGTGTGGTTTGGTACTCACACCTTGCTCCTACATTTTTTTGTAGGTTACGAGCCGGGATCTTCATGATACTTTCTATTCTCTTCTTTTCTGAGGCTTCTTGTGGAGATTTGTGAGGTAGTTGTTTGTCATCTCAGCGGACCTTCTTACTCCTATTTATGATCTTGTTCTGCTTTAGAGACAACATCATTTGAAACTTGTGTTTTCTTTCAAATCTTTTGTAATACATTAGAGGCTTATGCACGTGACAATCAGGTTTTGGAGTATATTTAAGTTGATTATAAATTTCCGCATTATATTAAAGTATAAGACTTTTATTTATAATTTGTTTCAGCACTTTATCGTAATGGTTGAGTTTTAGGCTGACTTGTCTTGGTGGAATAAGACAAGTGCCATTGACAGCAAACACTAGCTTGAATCCTTGAACTGAAGCTTGATGATGAAGAACCCTAGTTTTTTCATTGAGAGAACTTAAGAGCACTGATTCTAATTACCTGATTGTTGGGTGTGAATGGGAGGTTTAGTCTACTAACTTCCCCTAAATCCCACATACAATAAGTTAAAATGACATTGAATAGGGATGAAAAGAATGGAAAAAGACCAAACTAACCCTGAAAGAAAACTGACATCGGCAGGTTCCATGTGTCCATCTACAATCCATGGATGCATCTACTGATCGTAGATCCCATCCGTAAAACTCAAGTTAAATGTTCAAGTTTCTGAAGTTAATCTACGAGAACCATTTATGATTCGTGGTTCCATTTAGGATTGTAAACGTAGTCCATAAAAGTCAGACAAGAATTGAGTTTCAGGACTTCAGTTCATGAGTCCTTCTATGACTCGTAAACCCATTTACAACCTATAGTTTGGGTTCATGATTTTCAGAAAAAAAATCAATTCTCTGAATTTGATCTACGAGCCTCATCTACGCCCAGTGGTTCCGTCAATACACCCAAATTACACCTCCCAAAAGAAGTATAAAGAGGTCGTTCAAATATAGAACCTGGCCAGAGGTTAGAATCGATCCCACGAGGAATATGGTTTGGACCTAGGTTAATTGCGGTTATTTGTGCTCTCAGTCATTTTATTTTTAAAGGGGGGGAGGGTTTGTGTAATTGACAATCTTTAAAATCGTCACAAATAGTAATTCCCAAAGTATCGAGTAAATGTGTTTTGAATCAAATAAGAGATGAAACTAGGGTTTTGTGATCCCCATGAAATCATAACTTAGTAAGACCAGATATTAGTAACCCTTTCTAGTGTGTTGCATGCAAGATCAGTAGGTTAATTTCACCCAAGTGGTTGGTCCCCTCAATAGATGAATGTCGCCGCGCAACTTGATCCATCTATGGGTGTTTGCATTACTAACCCTTATTCTTGATCCCAAACTAGATATTCCCGGACAAGGTCAAGATATTAGATGAGGGTTGATAACATCAAATCTCTGTTGTGTAATTCCTTTTCCCATTCTTTACCTCTTTGGTCCAACAAGTAAGAAGAAGGTAGCTTCTATCGTTTGCAACCATTAAAATCAATCAAAACAAAGAGAAAAATAATATATGCATGTACACTTGCCACACCCTTTTGTTTTCCTTTTCCACATCAACCTATTCTTTTCATGCCCTATTTTTCTCCTTTTTTTTTTCTGTATAGTAGCCACCCTCAACTTAGACATTTTGCTTGAGTTGATATGAACAATGTCCAAGGAGGGATCATGACCAAAGCAAAGGTTAACATGAAAAATCAAAAAGGTGAATAGGGTAAATACTATTATATTAAAACACATGACTAAGGGATGATAGAGAATATTAGCTCACCTATACTAATAATAGCAGTAATAGGAGTAGCACCTCTTGAGATATATGCCTTCTTCCTCACTTGAAATTTACAACTTTGACTAAATTGATTCCATCATCAACATATGTTTTTATGTTTTTTCCACGTAAGCAGATTGCTTAAGCACCACCAAAGCTCTCTCGTAAACTGCATACTATATTTGGTATACGGATTTTTACTAAAGTTTTTCTTGTACAAAAATAATTGTGCAATTAATTACCTCAACGTACATGCATATAGGCTATAATTTGATATTACGTACGTAGAACTATACTCCCTCCGTCTGCTTTTAACTGTGATAGTTTCCTTTTTTAGAGTCAAACGATAAGAACTTTAACTAAAATTTTACGGTGTATTTTTTCATTATATTGATATGCAAAAAATTGCAATTATAGTACTTTTCGTATAGTTTTTGAATATCGAATTTTTTTAGTTTAAAATATCGAAATAATGTAATCTAATTTAACTTTGAAATTAGTCAAATTAACTTTCAAAAATGCAATATGACAATTAAAAGTGGACGGACGGAGTATGATTTAGTGAATGCGTTGACATTAAGGTTGGTTCACTCCATTAGGGATTGTCGGATTTTGAGTCATCATATTATCATCTCTCAAGCAATAAATTAGCTTGAATTACTAGAAATTTATTTGGATCCAGTTTCTAAAACTAGAACTTTACCACCACCCCCCCTCCCCCCTCAAAACAAAATTAAAAAGGTGGAAAATTTATTAAATCGTGTCGTTACTATGAGTAAATCAAATTATTAAAAACTTATGACCTCTGTCTCAACTTAAATGTTTTACTTTTTTTTTTTTCCTTTAAGAGAGTTTATTTTTCTATATTTAGTAAGTTTTTCAATTCTAAAATTCTAGGTGGCAAGTTTAAGATCACAAGAATTACGAACATGCATCTTTAATTTAAGATCACAAAATTTAAAAGTCTCTTTTTATTTTCAAACTTCGTACTCAGCTAAACTAAGACACTTATATTATAGGACGAAGGGAATAATATATTGTTTTTCATCAATTCAGCTCCCATCCAGTGGATGTAGCATCCAGTTGGTCCAGTGCACCTATTATCTGCTGCCATCTGTCACATAATGATCTAAGGGTCCATATTATTCAACCTAAACAACCTCTTAAACCATGGTTAAGCTACAGTATCTTTTTGGATTACTACCAAATTCTCAAGATAGAAAAGAAATCCGGGAAGGTCGCTGAAAATTTTTCTGCTAATTCCAAAATTCGAAAAATTTGTTGAGGCAATTATCTTTTGCTGGAAAAAAGATTTCTTTACCGTGGATAATATATGTTCAAGAGAGAAAGATACAAGACTCAACAAACATAGAAGATTAAATCATTTACTAGTGACAACAACAGAAGATCAAAAAGAACAAGAAAAATCAGTTGGTGGACATATTTTTTTCTCGACAAGAAGTGACAACACAAAAGCAGGTTCGTTATTCATTGTTCTTATGCTCTTCTTGAAGTTGCAACTTTCAGTGTGAAAAAGTGTACGCAATGTGTTCGATAAAATGTCTCAGTTAGATCTTATGTGAATATTATGTAAAAATTAAATTTCAAAAATGTGAATATTTAATATTCTTAAAGCACACACCATAAATTTAATAAAGTTCACAAATATTTTCTAACAATGGTGCCTGTGAAATTACAACTTGAAGTTGTTGGAATATCAAAGTAGCATGTCACTTTGAAGTTGTCGAAAATCAACCACATATTTAGTGATATCTCATAAGTAGGGCATGTGAAGAATAACGTGTATGCAAATCTTACTCTTATCCTAAAAGGTAGAAAGGTTATTCCCAAAACTGAAGTTAATACTAAGAGAACATGATAAATCATTCTTAAAAGAAACAACAACAAGCTTGATAATTGGTGGGATTGAAATTATAACCTTTGATTTTAGTGTCTTTTATGGGATGGAGAGGAGTTGTATGGCTATAATGTGTGTTACTTTTAGTTAAGGTAAATACGATGATAGAAAAATTCTAGTTGAGATTTATTAGATAGGTTGGAATAAGAAATAAGAATAACATGTTAGAATTATGTTTGTTTGTGCTATGTATGTGAAGTTCAACCAAGTAGACTTGCAAAATCAATTGAATTGAAGTTGCTGGAAATCACTAATATAATATGCCCTCTGAAATTAGCCTAGTTTTGAAAGTGACTTTAGAGCTCCTACTATGTATTTCAGTTATTTACTCGACTCTGTTATTTTTTTGTTGTGAACTAATAAGATTTTTTGTATATTGCATTTCTCTTTAGCTTTAAGATTATCGGTTATTTATCTTATTTATATTCTTTGTATTTTAGATTTATGGAGATTGGATCTAGTGAGTCTCAAAGTGAATGTAGTTTGTCCATAAAACTCGGAATGGAATTCGATTCGGATGAGCATGCATATGATTACTATAATGAATACGCTAGTGCAATTGGTTTTAGCATAAGGAAAGAATATACTAAAAAAACAAAGTCCAAGGGTATGTGACTTCAAGAAAGTTTACATGTTATAAAGAAGGGTATAGAAACAAAACCAAACGAGATATGATGGTTCAAAAAACGAGATATGATGGTTCAAAAACATAGGCAAGAAACTAGAACGGGGTGCTTAGCTCATATTATTATTAATCGTCAATCAAATGAAATGTTTCGCATCACTTCATTGAAGAGAAACATAATCATCCTCTTGTTTCTCCTTCTTTGGCCCATTTGTTACCCTCACAAAGAGAGATAAAAGTTGCTCAAGCATATGAAACTGACTTATTAGATGATTCAGGAATACGTCCTAAAGCTGCATTTGATTATGCTGCTCGTCAAGTTGGAGGAGAATCTTTTCTAGGTTACACAAAGAGAGGTCAAAAGAATTATCTTCGGGATAAAAGAAAAGAAAGTTTGAAACATGGAGTTGCTCGTAGTTTGGTAGATTATTTTGAGAAAAGAATACTTGAAGATCTTGCTTTACGGTATTCTTTACAATTAGATGATGATGGTTTGATAACTAATGTATTATGGGCTGATGGAAAGATGATAAGAGATTATAAGATTTATGGAGATATTGTTTCCTTTGATACAACATATAGAACAAATAAAGAGTATCGACCTTTGGCATTGTTTGCTGGTTTGAATAATAATAGGGAAATGGTTATTTTTGGTGCAACCCACTTATATGAAGAATCAACTGAATCATTTGTATGTCTTTTTAATATATTCTTTAGGATTATGTCTTTAGATAAACTACAAACATTTTTTACTGATCAAGATCCTGCTATATCTTCTACTATCTCATTAGTAATGCCACAGATGTATCATCGCCTTTGTGTATGGCACTTGGAAAAGAATGTGTTTAAACATCTTAGTCATATTTTTAGAGATAATGCATCATTTCCAAGAGATTTTAGCAAATTGATTTATGATTATGAGTATGAAGAGGATTTCTTAAGTGCATGGCAGGAAATGCTTGACAAATATGATCTTGCGGATAACAGCTGGCTGAAAATCACATTTGCTATAAGAGAGAAATTGTAATGACCCTGAAGGTCATTTTTGGTAATTTTTGTAAAATGACCATTTTTCCCCTCCCGAGAGTTGCCCCGAGTCATGTTTTGCTTGGTTTTGTGAAAGTGTGAGTTAAAATGAAGTTTTTAAAAAGTTTTGAACTTTAAAGGCTTAAGTTGCCAATTTGTGGTTTTTGAGGTCATTCAAAATTTCGGGACTCGGATGAGAATTCTGTCGATTCCATCAGTTCCGAAATGCGTAAATTGGTCTAGGAGAGTTGACGGAATCAGTTTTGGGGCTGTATCGTGGATTTAAGGTCCTAAGTTGGAAAATTGTAGAATTTTGATCATAGGATTGACTTTGGTCAACATTTAGAGATTCGATGATTGGATGTCGATTCCGACAACTCCGTTGGATTCAGGGGATGATATTAGGTCTAGGGGTGGCCTTGGTTGAATTTTTAGAGATCCCGAGCTTGTTTTGAGTTATTGAGGCTTAAGTTAGTTTTGTTGTGTTATATCGACTTTCGGATCATGGAGACCTCGAATCCGAATTCTGATGGTTCCATTGAGTCTGGAACGTCAAATTTAGTAGGGTTTCATATCTTATTTGTGTGCACGGGGTTCCGAACGAATCCCAAGGGTCCGGAGACTTGTGAAATTATTGTTTTTGCTAATATCTGGTGCCAGCTATTTTGGCCTCGGCGTTTGCGGAGGGTTGTTGCCTGCGTTCGTAGAGGGCAAGGTTGGTGATCTCCACATTCGTGGAGGGTCGGGGTTCCATTCTCCGCGTTCGGGGAGTGTTAGTCTTCCAGGTCATGTTTAGGTCTCCGCGTTCGCAGAGGGACTCCTGCATTCGTAGAGGGACTCCCGCATCCGCGGAGTATAGTATTGTTGGTCTCTGCGTTCCCGGGCAAAGTTAGCGGTGTACGCGGAGGTCATTTTTGATCTGGACAGTGTTAAATCGGGATTTTGGCCATTTTCATCATTTTGGAACTCTCTTGGGTGATTTTTTAAGAGAATTTTCTAGGGAATCAGTATGGGTAAGTGATTTTAACCCTTGTCGTTGATTACCCAATGCTTTGAACATGATTTTGAATTGGAATTTGGGATTTTCAAACGTGTTTTTGGTGATTTTAAAAGAACTCTGAAAATTTGATAAAATGGGAATTGAGGGCTGTTTTGAGCTTCCTTTTCAAATGGGTTTTTCGCCATTGGACTCCTATGGTATTGAGGATGTTTTTATATGAAAGAAATCCTGGATTCAAACCCCGTTTTTGAAATCGGACTTTTGAGTTGTTTTGCCTTTTCTTTTTGAATTTCATATTATTGGCATTGATAGACCCGAATTGTGATGGAGTTTCTATATTTGAATAGATTGTGTTGCTTTGGATTGCTTACGGAAGGGAAAAGCTCCGATTGTTGATTGATTTCAATTCGATTAAGGCAAGTGAACTCTTAAAACCTTGTAAATCTTTTAGAAATTCGACTTCCTTACTTGATTGCGTTGGGGAGTAATGGGATTGAGGTGTTGGGTGAGTTCTTGTATGAATCAATCTAATTAATGACCGACGGGGTTAGTAAAATGGCTTGTATGCTAATGTGATAGGCCAACGTGTGATTGGGCCATGGACTTGATATCATTGTAAGTTTGATGCATTGCTATGATAGTCTCGATGTGATTATGAACGTGTTGAATATGTCTTTTGCTCATTGTTGATTATGGGACTAGACTTGAGAACTCTTGTTAGCTATTGATCCTACTTGCGATGAAATGAGTAGAGAAATGGAGACTGGCAATTGACATCATTGATATGTTTTGGATATCGAGATTTTGACTATTTTTGTTGATATATTGATGATAGTGTGACGTGATTTGCATTGATATGAATTGTGTTGTGATTGTGAGCACTATCATTCTTCTCATTATTTGTGTGAACATGCTTGTGTTCATTGGTTCTGGAAACACTATGATGAGACACTTGATGATTTATGCCGATGGGAAATGGTTCCGGCGGATATGTGGTCCATGTGTGGCCAGTGATAATTTATGCCGATGGAAAATGGTTCCGGTGGATATATGGTCCATGTGTGGCCAGTGATGATTTATGCCAATGGGAAATGGTTCCGGCGGATATGTGGTCCATGTGTGGCCAGTGATTTTTTATGCCGATGGGAAATGATTTCGGCGGATACATGGTCCATGTGTTGCTCCCATGGGTACCGATTTGAGATTCAGCGGTTGTGTATCGTAGGGCAGACATGCATTCTATTCTTGGCATTGCATCACATTGTATTGTTTGATCCTTGCTTTTGTGATTCTATGTTGTACTTTATGATTCTGAGACTTACTTATTTATACTGATTTGAGCTTGTTTGTTGGACTGTTGTTGAACTATTGTTAACTTGTATCATTTGATCTGTGGATTGGAAATCTGTTAGGTTGGACTGAGTTTCTGTGCAGGTTGTAGTTATTGGAGGTTCGGTTGGAAGTCAGGGTTTCAAGATTCTTTTAGATTTGCTTCATTTTATTAGTTGATTTGCTGGGTAACATGTTGTTTGGTACTCACCCTTGCTTCTACACTTGTGTAAGCTCACAGCCTGGATCGTGAGCTAGTTCTTCCTTCTTTCTTTTCCGAGGCTTTTAAGAATACTTAAGAGGTAGTTGTTTGATGTTGGCGAACTCTCTTGACCCTTTTACTTATGTTTGTTCTATTTGAGATAAAGACATCGAGACTTGAAGTTTTTCATTTCAAATTCTGTAATAGAGGCTTGTACAAGTGACAAGCATTCTTGGGTTGGTTATATAGATGAAGTTTTCCGCTTTTAGCTATTTCTTTCGTTATTTCTATTATTTTTTTCTGCTTGTTGGTTTTTAGGCTGACTTGTCCTGGTGGGATAGGACAAGTGTCATCACACCCGATTTTGGGTCGTGACAAATGGTATCAGAGCCCAGGTTTCATAGGTCTCATGTGTACAAGCCAAGTCTAAGTAGAGTTTCACGGATCGGTATGGAGACGTCCGTACTTATCTTCGAAAGGCTATGAAGACTGTTAGGAAACTTCTTTCATTTCATTCTCTCTTATCGTGCGTGGTTCTATCACTGGTGTTGAGTGTCGCATTTTTTTTTGGCAGATGTCGAGCGCACCAGAGCTTTAGTTTCGAGTGATGGAGGGGAGGCAGTCCCCGAGGTAGCAGTTGAGGCCCCAGTAAGAGGTCGGGGTAGGGCCCGAGTTAGAGGCCGTGCTCGTGGAGTGGCATATGGTAGAGGCCTTGCCCAAGGAGCGGCACCTACTAGAGGTCGTGGTCAAGAGGCTTCTCTAGAGCCACATATTGAGGTTAGCCAGGGTTAGGTCCTTCTAGGACTATCACCACCGTTCTTTCAGGAGACCTTATTGAGGATGCTGGGAGTGATGGAGAGTTTTACTCAGGGTGCTGCAGGCACGCCTCAGGGTTCACAAACCAAAGCAGTGGCACAGACCCGAGAGTAGCATCAGGGTCCGGTTGTTCAGGATCCGGTGGGTCAGCCACCATTGGTTCCCACGCCAGCTATAGGGGCACAGGATGATCAGGATGTAGTTCTGCAAGTGGAGGACCAGAAGTGTTATGGGAGGTTTCAGAGGATGAAACCACCCCAGTTTTAGGGTGGTAAGAGTGAGGATGCTCATGAGTTTCTGACCTTGTACCGTGAGATTCTTGGGGCCGTGAGGATGGTAGATGCGAGGGGTGTTTGCTTTGTTGCTCTCCAGCTCCGTGGGCTAGCCAGGGAGTAGTGGAGGTCTTGGGCGGAGTCCCTGCCTGTGGAGTCTCCTCCGGTTGAGTCGGATGCATTCACCAGTGCTTTTCATGATTGTTTCATCCCTTAGGGTGTGTGTGAGGAGAGTAGACTGAGGTTTGAGGGTTTGACTCAGGATAGCATGTCGATTGCAGAGTACGAGGCACATTTCTATCAGTTGTCTCGTCATGCCACGTCAGTGATTCCTGATGAGGAGGAGCAGGTCCGCAGGTTTATGAGGGATTTGACTTTCTCTATCAGATCGTATGTGTTCATATCATCCTGTGAGGGTGCTTCCTTCCAGTGCATCGTGAGTATCGCTAGAGAGGCAGAGTTGAAAGTTCGAGAGGAGTTTGGAGACTCCAAGAGGACCCGTTCTAGTGGTCAGTTTTCTGGTGCCTCGTCTGGAGGCAGGGGTTCTCAGAGAGGTGGTACTTATTTCCAGCGTCAGAGGCCGATACATGCTTCCATGCCAGCGATCGAGGGGGCAGGTGTCCCATGGATCTCATGGTTCTGGCCAGGGTAGTTGTGGTACTTCATTTGGATCATCGCAGCAGATCACTGTTCTGAGGTCTTGTTATACTTATGGGGATCCGGGTCATCTGATGCAACAGTGTCCTCTTCAGACTCATTCAGGACCCCAGTGCACTTATTCTGCAGCTCCAGAGAGAGATTCAGTGCCTCCGGCTAGAGGTCGGGGTAGGGGTCAGTCAGCTAGTAGGGGTAGTAGAGCATCAGGTGGTGGAGTTGTGGCTTAGCGTGGAGGTAGAGTTGCGGCTCCGACTAGCGGTGGTAGAGGGGCTTAGTGTTATGCTTTTCCGGGGAGACCCGAGGCTGAGTCTTCTGATGCAGTCATCAGAGGTATTGTTCCAGTCTGCCATCGAGATGCTTCTGTATTATTTGATCCAGGGTCTACTTTCTCCTATGTGGCTGCCTCCTTTGCATCTGAGTTTGATTTGGTATGTGATCGTATGCCTATGCCTGTGCATGTTTCTACACCCGTGGGTGAGCCCTTAGTGGTGGATCTAGTGTATCGATCTTGTCCTGTTTCTTTGGCTAGGTACGACACTTGGGTAGACTTGATTATTCTGGGGATGGTAGATTTTGATGTGATTTCGGGAATGGATTGGCTTTCTCCCTATCATGCTATTCTGGATTGTCATGCTAAGACTATCACTTTAGCGATGCCTGGTGTTCCGAGGGTAGAGTGGAAGGGTACTAGTTGTTCTTACCCTAGTAAGGTGATCTCCTGCATCCGAGCCCAGAGGTTGATTGATAGAGGGTGTTTGTCCTATTTGGCCTTTATTCGGGATACTAGTGTTGAGCCACCTCCCATGGAGTCCATTCATGTGGTTCAGGAGTTTTCTGATGTGTTCCCTAATGATCTTCCTGGTATTCCTCCGGATAGGGACATTGATTTTGCTATTGACTTGGAGCCGGGCACTAAGCCCATCTCTATTGCCCCGTATCGTATGGCTTCGACTGAGTTGAAGGAATTGAAGGATCAGTTACAGGACTTGTTAAGCAAGGGTTATTCTCCCTAACGTGTCACCTTGGGGAGCACCGGTTCTATTTGTTAAGAAGAAAGATGGCTCTATGAGGATGTGCATTAACTATAGACAGTTGAACAAGGTAACTATTAAGAACAAGTATCCTCTTCCTCGCATCGATGATTTATTTGATCAGCTTCAGGGTGCGGCATTGTTTTTTAAGATTGATTTGAGATTCGGCTATCACAAGTTGAAGATTAGGCCATCTGATATTCCTAAGACAGCTTTTCGGACTCGTTATGGCCACTATGAGTTCTTGGTGATGTCGTTCGGTTTGACTAACGCCCCTGCGGCATTTATGGAGTTGATGAACAAAGTGTTCCGTCCGTATTTGGACTCCTTCGTGATTGTGTTCATTGATGATATCCTGATATATTCCCGGACCAAGGAGGATCACGTCCGTCATCTGAAATTGGTACTTCAGACTTTGAGGGAGCAAAAGTTGTACGCCAAGTTCTCCAAGTGTGAGTTCTGGCTGGATTCTATAGCATTTTTGGGACACGTGGTTTCCAAGGAGGGGATTAGAGTCGAAACGGCCAAGATTGAGGCGGTTAATGGATGGACCAGACCTACTTCTTCTACCGAGATTCAGAGTTTTATGGGGTTAGCAGGCTACTATCGGCGGTTTGTGCAGGGTTTCTTCACCATTGCAGCGCCGTTGACTAGATTGACTCAGAAGACTGTAGACTTTCATTGGTCTGATGAGTGTGAGGCGAGCTTTCAAAAGCTCAAGGCTTTGTTGACTTCTGCTCCTGTATTGACTTTGCCAGAGGAGGGTGTGGGTTTTACCGTATATTGTGATGCCTCCGAAGTTGGTTTTGGAGGTGTATTGATGCAGAAGGGGAAGGTTATTGCCTATGCTTCTAGACAGTTGAAGGCTCATGAGAAGAACTACCCTACTCACGACCTAGAGCTTGCAGCGGTGATGTTTGTGCTTAAGTTGTGACAGCATTACTTGTATGGGGTTCATTGTGAGGTCTTCACCTATCATCGAAGTCTTTAGTATATTTTCAGTCAGAGGGATCTGAACTTGAGACAACACAAGTAGCTTGAGATACTGAAGAACTACGATATGACCATTCTGTACCATCCTGGGAAGGCCAATGTGGTGGCCGATGCCTTGAGTATGAAGGCTCCTAGCATGGGAAGTCTTGCCGCGATCAGTGTTGATATGAGACCCTTGGCTAGAGATGCTTAGAGATTAGCCAACAGTTTTGTCAGGTTACAGCTTTTGAGGAGTGCGGCGATTTGATTGCATTTATTGAGGCCCATTCTTCCTTAGTTGAGCAGATTCGTGAGCACCAGTTTGAGGATGAGAAGTTGTGTCTCATTCGAGACAAGGTGATGCGAGGTGAAGCCAAGGAGGCTGCACTTGATTCCGATGGAGTTTTGAGGATCGGAGGTCGGATTTGTGTGCCCAAAGTGGGCGAGCTTATTAGACTGATTCTAGAGGAGGCTCATTGTTCTAGATATTCTATTTATCTGGGGACAGCGAAGATGTATCATGATCTGAGTCAGCACTTCTTGTGTGGTATGAAGAAAGATATTGCAGACTTTGTATCTAGATGTTTGACCTGTCAACAGGTCAAGTGTGAGCACCAGCGGCCTGGAGGTGTGTCCCAGAGGATGCCCATTCCTACTTGGAAGTGGGAGCAGATCACTTTGGACTTTGTGTTGGGTTTTCCTACCACCGTGGGTGGTTATGATTCTATTTGGGTAGTTGATGACAGGCTAACTAAGTCTGCTCATTTCATTCCAGTTCAGGTAAAGTATACGGCGGAGAAGTTAACCCAACTCTATATCAGTCAGATTGTTAGACTTCATGGGGTGCCAGTATCTATAGTTTCGGATCGGGGTTCTTTGTTCACCTCTCACTTCTAGAGAGCTTTACAACATGGTTTGAGTACTCGACCAGATATGAGCACAGCCTTTCACCCTCAGATTGATGGTCAGTCCGAGCGGACGATTCAGGTGCTTGGGGATATGCTCCGTGCTTGTGTGATTGACTTTGGTGCTAGGTGGGATCAGAATTTTCCCCTATCGGAGTTTGCCTATAACAACAATTATCATTCCAGCATTCAGATGGATCCATTTGAGGTCTTATATGGCAGATGGTGTAGATCACCGATTGGGTGGTTTGACTCGGCGAAGATGGATTCCTTAGACACTGACTTTCTTAGAGATGCCATGGATCAGGTTCGTGTGATTCAGAGTAGGCTGTTGACTGCTTAGAGTCGGCAAAAGAGCTATGCCAATCGGAGAGTTCGAGACCTAGTGTTCATGGAGGGAGATCATGTTTGGCTTCGAGTTTCACCCATGAAGGGTGTTATGCGATTCGGGAAAAAGGGCAAGCTTAGCCCTAGGTTCATTGGCCCTTTTGAGATCTTAGACCAGGTGGGAGAGGTGTCCTATAGGTTGGCCTTACCACCTAGCTTGTCAGCTGTGCATCCCGTGTTCTATGTCTCTATACTACGGAAGTACATCCCGGATGAGTCGCATGTGATTACACTCGATTCTGTGGAATTGGGTCCTGATTTGACTTATGAGGAGGAGCCTACCGCTATTCTTGATAGACAGGTTTGTAAGCTCAGGACCAAGGAGATTGATTTTAGTAAAGGTGTAGTGGGGTCACCGTTCAGCTGGAGAGGCTACCTGGGAGTCCGAGTCTGACATGCGTGCCAGATATCCTCAGCTTTTCGAGGCTTTGGGTACTCTCTTTTACTTTATGTTCGAGGATGAACATGGTTTTTAGTGGTGGATAATGTAATGACCCTGAAGGTCATTTTTTGTAATTTTTGCAAAATGACCGTTTTGCCCCACCTGAGAGTTGCCCCAAGTCATGTTTGATATGTTTCCGAGCTTGGTTTTGTGATAGTGTGAGTTAAAATGAAGTTTTTGAAAAGTTTTGAACTTTAAAGGCTTAGGTAGCCAATTTGTGGTTTTTGAGGTCATTCAAAGTTTCGGGAATTGGATGAGAATTCCGTTAATTTCATCAGTTTCAGAATGTGGAAATTGGTCTAGGAGAGTTGACGGAAATAGTTTTGGGGTTGAATCATGGATTTGAGGTCCTAAGTTGTAAAATTATGGAATTATGATCATAGCGTTGACTTTGGTCAACATTCGGAGATCCGATGCTCGGATGTCGATTCTGACAACTCCGTTGGATTCGGGGGATGATTTTAGGCCTAGGACGGCCTTGGTTGAATTTTTAGAGATCCAAAACTTTTTTTGAGTTGTTGAGGCTTAAGTTAGTTTTATTGTGTTTTATCAAGTTCTGGGTCAAGGAGACCTCGAATCTGAATTCCGAGGGTTCCATTGAGTCTGAAACGTCGAATTTAGTAGGGTTGCAAATTTGGTTTGTGTGCACGGGGTTCCGAACGAATCTCGAGGGTCCTTTTGGAGACTTGTGAAATTGTTGTTTTTGCTGATATCTGGTGCTAACTATTTTGGCCTCCGCGTTCGCGAAGGGTTGTTGCCCGCCTTCGCGGAGGGACGGGGTTCCATTCTCTGCGTTCACGGAGTGTTAGTCTTCCAGGTCGTGTTTTGGTCTCCGCGTTCGTGAAGGGACTCCCGCGTCCGCGGAGTATAGTATTGTTGGTCTCCACATTCGCGGGCTAAGTTAGCCGCGTTCGCGGATGTCATTTTTGACCTGCACAATGTTAAATCAGGATTTTGGCTATTTTCACCATTTTCATCATTTTGGAACTCTCTTGGACAATTTTTGAATAGAGTATTTTGGAGAATCAGTGTGGGTAAGTGATTTTAACCCTTGGTCTTAATTACCCAATGCTTTAAACATGATTTTGAATTGAAATGTGGGATTTTCAAATGTGTTTTTTTGGAGATTTTGAAAGAACTCTGAAAATTTGATAAAATGGGAATGGAGGGCTGTTTTGAGCTTCCTTTTCAAATGGGTTTTTCACCATTGGACTCCTATGGTATTGAGGATGTTTTTATATGAAAGAAATCCCGGATTCAAACCCCGTTTTTGAAATCGAACTTTTGAGTTGTTTTGCCTTTTCTTTTCGAATTTCATATTCTTGGCATTAATAGACCCGAATTGTGTTTGAGTTTCTATATTTGAATAGATTGTGTTGCTTTGGATTGCTTACGGAAGGGAAAAGCTCTGATTGTTGATTGATTTCAATTCGATTAAGGCAAGTGAACTCTTAAAACCTTGTAAATCTTTTAGAAATTCGACTTCCTTACTTGATTGCGTTGGGGAGTAATGGGATTGAGGTGATGGGTGAGTTCTTGCGTGAATCAATCTAATTAATGACCGACGGGGTTAATAAAATGGCTTGTATGCTAATGTGATAGGCCAACGTATGATTGGGCCATGGACTTGATATCATTGTAAGTTTGATGCATTTCTATGATAGTCTCGATGTGATTATGAACGTGTTGAATATGTCTTTTGCTCATTGTTGATTATGGGACTAGACTTGAGAACTCTTGTTAGCGATTGATCCTACTTGCGATTAAATGAGTAGAGAAATGGAGACTAGGCAATTGACATCATTGATATGTTGTGGATATTGAGATTATGACTATTGTTGTTGATATATTGATGATAGTGTGACGTGATTTGCATTGATATGAATTGTGTTGTGATTGTGAACACTATCATTCTTCTCATTATTTGTGTGAACATGCTTGTGTTCATTAGTTCTGGAAACACTATGATGAGACACTTGATGATTTGTGCCAATGGGAAATGGTTCCGGTGGATATGTGGTCCATGTGTGGCCAGTGATGATTTATACCAATGGGAAATGGTTTCGGCGGATATGTGGCCCCCATGGGTACCGGTCTAAGATTCAGCGCTTGTGTATCGTAGGACAGGCATGCATTCTATTCTTGGCATTGCATTGCATTGTATTGTCTGATCCTTGCTTTTGTGATACTATGTTGTACTTTATGATTCTGAGACTTACTTGTTGATACTGATTTGAGCTTCTTTGTTGGACTGTTGTTAACTTGTATCATTTGAACTGTTGATTGGAAATCTGTTAGGTTGGGCTGAGTTTCTGTGCAGGTTGTAGTTATTGGAGGTTCGGTTGGAAGTTAGGGATTCGTAATTCTTTTAGATTTGCTTCGTTTTATTAGTTGATTTGCTGGGTACCGTGTTGTTTGGTACTCACCCTTGCTTCTACACTTGTGTAGGTTCCGAGGCCGGATCGTGAGCTAGTTCTTCCTTCTTCCTTTTTCGAGGCTTTTAAGGATACTTGAGAGGTAGTTGTTTGATGTTAACGAACTCTCTTGACCCTTTTACTTATGTGTGTTCTATTTGAGATACAGACATCGAGACTTGAAGTTTTTCATTTCAAATTCTGTAATAGAAGCTTGTACATATGGCAACCAGTCATGGGTTGGTTTTATAGATGAAGTTTTCCGCTTTTAGCTATTTCTTTCGTTATTTCTGTTATTTTCTTTTGCTTGTTGGGTTTTAGGCTGACTTGTCCTGGTAGGATAGGACAAGTGTCATCACACCCGATTTTGGATCTTGACAGAAATGTTCCATGACATACGGAAGAAATACATTCTCAGCAGGTATGCGAAGCACACAATTAAGTGAGAGTTTTAATGGATCTTTAAGAGGATACTTGAAATCATATTTGGATATTGTTCAATTTTTAAAACATTTTCAAAGATCAGTCGATGATAAGCGCACGAATGAGAATAAGTCTAATTTTGACATGATTCAAAGAATACCTATTTTGAAGGTTAAACTTCCTTTATTGATTCATGCTAGGGAAGTATACACCCCAACAATATTTGATATGTTCCAAAGTGAATGGGAAATGTCATTAATGATTTCAATAAATGACTCCTATAATGAAGGAGAGTTATGTACCTATAATGTTAGCACCCTTGGAAGTGTTAAGGAGCATGTCGTGACTGTTAAGAGATCAATAACTCAAGTTTCTTGCAGCTGTAAATTGTTTGAATTTTTGGGTATACTATGTAGGCATGCTTTAAAGATCCTGGACACATTGAATATAAGGGATAAGATTCCCATACAATATATACTAAAGAGGTGGACAAAAGATGTTACAAATATAAACGAGATGGATGCCATTCTAGTAGAAAAAGACATTGATCCAAAAGTTGAAGTTACTGCAAGGTATAGGCATTTATGCCATACTTTTGTCCAAATTTCAAGTGAAGCTTCAGAATCCAAAGAAGGGTATGAATTGGTTGTAAAAGGTGTGAACGAGATGATTGCAAAGCTAAAGGATATAAAGAAGAGAAATGAATCACCTGATAAGTCAGCTCCAAGCAATACAACTCAAAGTGAGCCCAGTGAAATAGTATTTATTGATAATATAATACAAATTTTACAAAGGTGACTGGGTTAAACAAAATGGAACCAACTCGTCATTCTAATACTCGGCCAAAGAGTTTTACGAAAAAAGTCCAAGAAGAAAAGTAGGACTTCATTGTCAAAATCTCTTCAATGCCAAACTGACTAGTATTAGTGATATTTCTTGATTGATATTAGGATATCTCTTTATTGATCTTCCATATCTTAGTATATCACTAGTGATTTAGTTTCTATTATGATTAGGTGAAGATCACAATCCTTTAGTAGTTGATTCTTTCCTTATTTGTAGTTTGCTCTCTTGTATAAATACACATACATATTAATAAAATGATACACTTCTCTCCAGCAGTAAAGCTTATACGGTATCAAGAGCCTAAAAGCTTAACAATATTTTTTTCCCTGAGAATTTGTGTGTTTCCCGCTGCCACTAACAATGGTTTCAACCAATGCCTCCACTGAGAACACCTCAACCACACCTCCTTCTGTATCTGTACCAAATTCTCCCACAATTCTCACCATGAATAGCAATGAGCAGTTGATCAATATCAATGTTATTGCTCAGGCACCTCTAAAGATCAGCAATACAAACTACCAATCATGGAGATACCAGTGGGAAACCATCCTCACTGCATATGATTTTCTCCATTTTATTGAACAACCACCATGTTCAACAGCCACACCTTTTCATCAAAGACAAGACCACCTCATTCGGAGTGCCATTGTTGCCTCTTTATCTTTTGATATTGTACCCTTTGTCATTGATGCCAAATCTTCCTATGCTCTCTGGAAAAATTTGTCGGCAACCTATGCGAAGCCATCGCGTGCTCGTATCATGAGTCTTAGAGAGTCTCTAAGCAACTTGAAAAAGGGTAACCTCTCTATCACTTCATATCTATAGAAAATCAAACAGATCTGCAGCACTTTAGCCTCCGCTGGCATTCAAATTTCAATGGACGAGCTCTTCCTTCATGCTCTTCATGGACTTCCAGCCGAATATTACACTATCACTGCAGCTTTACGTGCTCGAGAAACTCTAGTGACATTTGAAGAGCTACATGAGAAGCTTCTTGATTTTGAGCAGAATCTCATTTGCTCATCTTCTTCTACCACAGTTCCAATTACAGCAAATTTTGCTGCTAAACCATCGCTTCACAACAACCGCTCTCAGCCCAATAATGCTTCACGTCCAGGAAATAACTTGAATCCTACGAATAGACCTGCTTCTAACAATTTGGGTGCTCAACTTGCTGGTCAAAACACCAACATGAACCGTCCTCGTGTTACTTGCCAACTTTATGACAAGTCTGGTCATCATGTGAAGCAGTACCGAAAATTATTGGCAATTCTCTGTCTAATCAATGGATCTGGATCAGATGGACATACAAAAAATTATGCTCCGTCTCAAACACAACAGCCATGTGCAAACTATGCAACTCACAACACTAGCAATGATGGAAATTGGCTTGTAGATTCTGGTGCCTCGCATCACGTCACACAGGATCTCCATAATCTGTCCCTTCACTCAGATTATGATGGCACTGATGACATTATGCTCAGTGATGGTAAAGAACACAAAATCATCCATACAAGATCCGCTTATTTACCTTTATCTTCTCGGCCTTTAACTTTATCCAATGTTTTATATGTGCCTAAGATGAAAAAGAACCTTATTTTTGTTCATCAACTTTGTAATGATAATCATGTCTCTGTCACGTTCTCACCTTATTCTTTCGTTGTGAAGGACTTTTGCACTGGGGCACCTCTACTAGCAGGGAAACCTGAAAATGGTGTTTATCCATGGCCTTCATCTCTTCAATCGCCAACCTCTCCTCAAGCCTTCACCACCACCACAACCGCAAGTGCTTCCAATTGGCATCGACGTCTCGGTCACCCATCATTTCCCACTCTTCGTCAAGTTTTCAAGCTTTTAGCTATTTCATCTTCTTTAGAAAAATCCTTCTTTTGCAAATGCAGTAAAATGCATAAGTTTCCTTTCTACAACTCTACAATAAAAAGAAATGCTCCTTTGGAATACATTTTTTCGGATATTTGGGGTCCTTCACCAGAAATTTCAATAGATGGTTTTCAACATTATTTAATATTTGTTGATCATTACACGAAATACATCTATTTATTTCCTATAAAACGAAAATCTGATGTATCCACAATACTTCCCAAATTTAAGAAAGTTGTAGAAAAGCTCTTTCAAAAGCCCATCATCTAATTTTATTCTGACAATGGTGGCGAATTCATCCATCTTCGCTCCTTCTTTGAAGACAATGGCATTTCTCACCTTCTGGCTCCTCCACATACCCCTGAACATAATGCAACCGGCGAACGTCATCACCGCCATATTGTTGAAACATGAATCACCCTTTTACACAATGCGAGTCTCCCTTTAAAATTTTGGTCATATGCTTTTACTACCGCAGCCTACTTGATTAATCGCTTACCTACCAAAATTTTAGAGAACCAGTCTCCCTATTTTTGACTGTATGGCAGACTACCAAACTACTCCAAGCTTCGGGTCTTTGGTTGTTTGTGTTACCCATGGTTAAGGCCTTATAACCAAATCAAATTACAACCTCGTTCCAGCCCATGCCTTTTTCTTGGATACTCACAAAATCAAAGTGCTTATCTTTGTTTTGATCCTGTGAAGTCTAGGTTATATGTATCCAGACACGTGGACTTTGTGGAGCATCATTTTCCCTACTCATCTATGGAAATTCAGGCCAATCGACCTGAGTCTAACACCATTGATATATGGGTTCCCTCTCATCACATTATTCCTTTTACATCAATCCCATCTAGTAACTCCTCCCATGCTACATTTGCAACATCGGATTCAGGAAGTACCTCTCATGAGGCCGCCACCAGCAATCGTTCTTCATCAGATGAGCCTAAGAACTCCATCACATCTTTCACAGGTATGTCTTCTTCCACATCATCTTCTACCTCTGCTTCCTCATCCTCATTATCAGTACCAACCCATTCCACTTCCTCCATTCCTTCTTCTGCCCCTATACCAAATCATTCCATGGTTACCCGTTCTAAAAACAATATTAGTAAGCCAATTCAAAGACTTTGTCTTAGTGCTACTTTATCTCCTAACGCTGAATCATCCCCTTCTGCACAACCTTCTAAATTGCAAGCCACTTCCTCAAATTCCCATAGCGAACCCAAGCCTACCAGATCCTCGGTTTTTTTCAATTCAATACCCAAGCCTATTGAGCCTAGGAGTGTTAGCCAAGCATTAAAAGATCCTAAATGGCATGCTGCCATGAATGAAGAGTTATCAGCTCTTAAGAGTCAAGGCACATGGTCTCTTGTACCAGCAGATCCTCAAGCTAAACCTGTAGGGTCTAAGTGGGTTTTTCGACTTACATACTGCTGAGATGGAAGTATTAGCCGCTATAAAGCCCGACTTGTATCTAAAGGTTTCTTGCAGTGTCCAGGTGTTGATTATGGTGAAACATATTCTCCAGTAGCAAAGCATACCACAATGCATGTTATTCTCTCACTGGCTGCTACGTTTGACTGGCCACTTCGTCAATTAGATGTTAATAACGGTACTCTAACTGAAGAAGTTTATATGTCTCAACCTCATGGGTTTGTGAATCAGACATATCCCACTCATGTTTGTCGGCTTCACAAAGTAATTTATGGGCTTAAACAAGCTCTGCGAGCATGGTATGAGGAACTCAAATCCTATCTTATTTCATATGGATTTTGCCACTCTCAGTCAGATCACAACTTGCTTATATATGCTAAATCTGGAGTTATGCTCTATCTCATTGTCTAGATTGATGATCTAATTATCACGGGTAATCATCAAAGTTCAGTGGAAGATTTTCTTAGGTGTCTTGCTAATCGTTTTTCTATTAAAGATCTTGGTGATTTGAATTTCTTCTTGGGTGTCCAAGTTATTCGCTCACCTTCTGGAATTTTCTTAAGCGAGCAGAAGTATATCCATGAGATCTTAGAATGAGCCAACATGGTTGAAGCTAATCCCATGTGCACACCAATGGCAAGCGGATCTTGTCCCATGAGTAGTGATGGCTCTTTACTTGAGAATCCTAAAGAATATCAGAGTATAGTTGGAAGTTTACAATATCTTCATCTTACCAGGCCGGATGTTGCCTTTGTTGTAAGCAAATTGTCTCAGTTTACAAGTGCTCCAACAACTACACATTGGGCTATGGTCAAACGAGTTCTTCTCTATCTTGCCAGTAGTTAGATCACCTTCCACATTTTCAAGTCCCTTGTACACCTTTATTATATACATCAAATGCTATGGTATCTCACGACATCTCATTTATTTCTTGTTTGTTATAATAATGTGAAACTTATGTTGTGTTTTAAATAATAGGACGTGACAGAAGGAAGCTTTCGTCCATTGTGTCCTTCTCAATTGTCTCAAGGATATTCATCTAATGAAAGTTTGACTCAACTCTTAAGAGTTAGTAAACAGAACTTTTAATACTTTGCATACATATATTTCTAATAAGTAATGTTATTCACCATATAATATCTTTTTATATTAATTGCAGGATGTTTCATTTCCTGATTTTAACAAGTATTCTCAACATTGATTGTGGCACCTTCATCAAAGCAGAGGTTACATGGCGATGGTGATTTAAGTGATCATAATCATGATCTCAAAGTCCAGATGTATACTTCATTGGCATTGTTATTTTCATTCATAGATTTTATTCCAGTGTACAATTGACTTTCGCAACTGTGAATTGAGTTTTTTTTTCTATTTTTTGGTGTCAAGGCCATTACCCACTCGTGTTTGTTGGAATTCGTTTTCCCACCAGTTATTTATTTTTTTTGGAACAATCTAGTCGCGGCTTATTGTCATCATATTGACAATTGATAATTTAATTGAGGTTTGGTTATTGTTTCTTGAGGCAATAACAGAGAGTTCTTTTGGTGTATTTGGCTTGAATTTTTTAATTACAATCTACAATTTAACACGCAAGTTTGTTGTGTTGCTTATTTGATTGTCCAACAGTGATTTCTTTTGGTGCATTTTGCCTTGTATTGCTTAGACCTTAAAAGTCATAGAGTGAAAGTAAATGGGCAGAAGCTATTTGCACTTTGTAGTTGAGAAACAATAATTTTCCGTTCTTGGTTAACTGAGAAAAACAGGATAACAGGGGATGTTATCATTATGAATATACTTACTAAGTTACTATATAGTTTTTCATCTCATATTAACCAACACCTATATAATATCCTATATAATATTATGAAGAACTAGATTATCAAAGAAATCTCTTACTCTCTCTTAACCGTCTGATAGCGAGAAACAAGAACAAATATATAATACAATTTAGCTGTAGAAATTTTTTGTAGTAGATTTCATGATAAAACGAAAGTATAAGTTACTATTGTAATGCACTTTAATTTTGTTAAGTTGAATATATAAAGAAATCTGGGAAGAGTTATTAAATAATATGAAAATAATGGAGTAAAGAAATTGGGTTCGGGATGGAAATTAACTGATTTTTGGAAAGAAGGTGAAAAAAAAGTTGAAAAATTCAAGATACCATTAATTTTTGTCGCCGGATAAAGAAAACAGAGCAGTGATATGTCGTTAATATGGAACAAAAAGAAATCCAAAAAGATACTGTAGCTTAACCATGGTTTAAGAGGTTGTTTTGGTTGAATAATTATGGACCCTTAGATCATTATGTGATAGATGGCAGCAGATAAAAGGTGCACTGGACCAATTGGATGCTACATCCACTGGATGGGAGCCAAATCCATTTTTCATCATGTAACCTAGAATCAGATCAGTAATTTTAACTGGATGGGTGTAGATTACAATTATATTCACTGTCCCTTTTTTAATATTTGGTGGAAGATTAGTTTCAATATGTATATTTTCAAATTCTAAATTCTTCTGCGATGAGTTGCTGTAAATTGTGTGTACTAGTTGTTCATCGCAGACGAATCTAAAATTTGAAGTTTATGAATTTAAAATTTTAGTATTTTATATCACATACGGATATTAATTAAAAAAGTTTACATATAAAGTAAAAATCCTAAGATAAATTTACGGTATTAGACCAAAATTATTAGATTGGGAAAATAGGGAAATAGGGTGGAAGGAGAGGCATGTGAAATTAGTGGTAAGGCATGTGAATGTGTTGAAAAGGCAATTTTTAAACCTTCCTTATAATTAGCAAGATTCAAAATACAGAAGATGATAGAGTGATGAGTAATATTAATTTATAAGATAGCATGATCCATATATATATAAGCTGGCTTTTACTCAGGTCAACCCCACACTTTACCCATTATAAATATGTACTAGTTTAGTATTTTATTTTTGTGCATTACCAACTAACCCTTTAATATTGCATGTGCACGACAATAGCCTATCCCTTTCCTTGTGTTTTTTTTTAGTTAAGGCAACAAAGCCATAAATTCTCTTATATGGGTAAAAATAACCATGACGAGTGGCCCACCGAATCATGACACGTGGATAGTGATATAAACTACGCCAGGTTAGGGAGGACAAGATACATGATTGAATCAAGCAGAGACACATGGAAACAAGTCAAGATGTTGGCATTGTATTGAAAAGCTAGTCTACGATATTCATCTTATAGGAATCACATCAGACTAAGGGTCGAAACTCCCAGAGGAAAAACTGACAAGCGACTCTAGCCATTTTGAAATTGTTCCCATAAGCGAAGTCGAATGTTACTCTTTGCTCCATATTGTCATTAATTACCCTACTTATCATGAGTTATGAGGATTAATCATATGCGATTAGCTCCTAGAAAATGGTCTCTAGCTATATAAGTTGTAGGATCATCATTTTGTAAAACATCAATATACTTCACTAAGTACAATTATTTTCTTCTCTAGTTAGTTCATTACTTGTCTCACCAGTTTATCACCTCGACTTAGCTTGATTGGTGATATTTGCAATATTGATATTGCTGAAATCAAACCAATATAGGCTATCTGAATCTTTTATTTGCTTATCATATTCGATTCATTATTTAATTTATCTTTTAACTATTGGTTATTTATTTGTTTAGAATCAAGACACTATTGCATATAAATTTAAGTAATTTTTTTTTTTGGTAACCAACCTTCTCAGCATATGCTTAGTTTTGCTACAACTTCTTTTTTGATATATAACTTTGTTATGTTTCATATATAATGTCTTGTACCAAAAAGTTAATAGTTTGATACCCACCATGACAACTTAATATACACAAATATTCTGATTTATTTGTTTTTCAAGCAAAAGAATCTGATGAAGATTAATAAAAATAAAAATTACATAAAGTATAAATAATCTAATTATTTGGAAGATCAAATTATACAAATTATTTTGTAACGTTTACAAATTGTTTGTTGCCTTTCCTAGCTTAAATTTACATATAATTGATAAGATTGATTTTTCGCTCTTTAAACTTGAAACTTGCCGTAAAACATTTTACAATATTTCTCCAAAACACTTAATTAACACTATTATTATACCAATACATATTAAACCTGTGCACACAGCACGTAATTCTTGTCAACTAGTATATATAAATAATAATGTTTGAACTTGGTGAATAGACATATTGGATTCAATTCTGAAGTATTGTCTTTCCTCAATATTGCGCGATCTTAGCTTATTTGCACTTTATCTAATCACATTTATAGAGTGTTTTAAAATATGAGGGTGTGAGGTGAGGACTTTTACTTAGTATGAAACGAGGCATAAATTTTAAGGATCTTTAAACTTTTGGTTTATAATATAGTAAAGTAATATAATAACACAAAAATTATTTTAAAGAATACACACATAATTAAAAATAATTAAAAACATGATTAGAGAAACTCATAAAAAATAAAATTTCTAATATATGATTTTACATGTATAAATAATTGAACTATATAAAAGTTATTATGAGATGCAAATCAACTCTAATATCTTACCTTCCAAATAATAAAAATAATCACAATTTTTTAAAATATATTACAATCATATTGTGCCTCCCTAAAAGAAAAATAATCAATAAATTATATTAGTACTACAAAAATATAACTCCATCATAAATAAAAATAACATTACTTTTAAATAGTAAAATAATAAAATAAGATTATTTTGAGACATGACAAAAACATGAAAATCAATGATAAATAAGATGTTGGTTATATATTTTTAAAGGAAATATATTAAATAATATTCTCATTTTCACCCTAACAGAGTTCTCTAATAGTAAAAATACAAATGCAATAGTACGAGTAATTATTTTAGTTATTCTCAATCTTCTTATGTCTATAGATGAAAAATACTATTAAGCACCATTCATTTATTAAAAAATTATGAAGGCCAACAATATTAACTAAGGAATTTAACATATACTTTGTATAAAGTCAGTAAGACGAGTCTCGAGAGTTGAGTATTAGGCGTATTTAGGATGTATAATCAGACGCTTAAGATGCAAATCTCACAGAACTAAGCCCACATATGTATGCCTCAAAGCGTTTTACCAATGCCCTGCCCAAGACGAGTCTCAATATTGCCATTTCATAAAACACTGCATCTATATATGTTGAGGCCAATTAAGTTGAGATTCTAGTGGTGAATGTGTTAGCCTGTCAAAGGGCCTTCAATTTGGACCAAAGTATTAAGCAAGAAAATTGGAGTAGGTGTATTATGAATACTGTATAGACTTAAATTACAATATATGTATGGTCTAATTTAAGGCCTCTCCAACAACGTAACAGTCCACACAATGAGTTTGCAATTTTGCATATACGTTATACTAGCATCTAATGTATTAGTTATACTTAGCATGCATATAAGATTAGGCTACAAAAAAAAAAGATTAGTTAGAATAAGATTAATCTACTCCAGAATTGACCAAGGGACAAGCTTAATTACTAATTAAGATAGGTCGGCAAAATTATTCAAGAGTCTTGTATTAGTTACCCTCTGTTCCTTTTTAGTTGTTATAGTTTTTTTTTAAGAGTCAAATAATATAAACTTTGACTAACATTTTACGATGTATTTCTAGTTTATTATATTGATATGAAAAAATTTTCAACTTATAATACTTTTTATATAATTTTAAAATATATAATTTTTTATTATAAAATATCAAATTAATATAATTTAATTTAGCTTTAGAAGTTAGTCAAATAGAATTTCGAAAAGCTTAATAAGACAAGTGAAAGGAAATGGAGAGAGTGGTACATTATTGAGGTCAACATAACCCTTGAAATTCTTTAGAAACTAACCTTAATTTATTTGTTCTTCAAAGTTGGGTTTTGTTGTTTTCTATCAGCCGGACCTGCTTTGTTTGTTTGGGTTTTAGCTGTGAGGAATTTTGGGTGTGAGAGAAGGACAAAAACAGACTACATCATTAACATTATTGTTTTTTCCCAAAATCTTAACTACTTATTGCATGGTCAACGCCTTAACCTTGTCCTTACTGTCAGTGGGCCCTTCCCTGCTCAGCCCACTAAATTTCTGAAATCCCAAATAATATCTCCTTTTTTTTTCTTCTTGTTTTGCTTTTAAGAGAATATCTTTTATTTTTTTAACTTTTCACAAAATTAAAGATTATATTTTAATATGTTTCACATATCTTTAAATTATAATAAAAATATTTAGTTTCTATTATTTTGTGTGAAGTCAAATTGGAATGGACGGAATAATAAGTAATTGATTCAACTACTACAATAGCCCTGGCCTGCCTGCTTCACTCGTAACGTGGTATTTAATTTTAATGAATGAAACTTTAGGCGACCCTCTCCATCTTATTAATTGAATATATGTGTTTAAACCAATACGTCAATCAACATTAATTAATGGGAAAACTTTTTGGTGAGTGTATTTGAGACCAAAAAGAGCACCTCATTTTTGTTCACTATACTATTTTGAGATTTTCAACAATATTAGTTTACTTTATAAAATTAATGGATAATTTTATGTTCCTAATTTATCCTTATCATTAATTATAGTGAAAAGACAAGACATTGTATTTATTATTCTCTTCATTCATTTTTAACTATCATGCTGCACTTTTCTAAAGTCAATTTGACTAATTTTCAAAATTAAATTAGATTATATTAATTCTTTATTTTAAACAAAAAATTTAGATATTCAAAAATCATACGAAAAATATTATAAATTAGAATATTTTGCATATCAATATGCTGAAAAAATTTATGGTAAAATGTTAGTCAAAGTTCTTATTGTTTGACTCTAAAACGGGAAACCTACAACTAAAAGTGGACGGACGGAGTATATTCAAAGAGTGATACAGTAAAACTATCTTTTTATTTATTATTTTTTAAGAAGTGTGTAAAGTCAACTGTGGACAAATATTATTGGAAAGAGAGAGTAACCAATAATAGTGGGAGAAGCAAAGCAATTCCCACTTCCCAGGGTTTGACAATTGTGCTATGAATGACAGCCAATCAATGAAAACGAGTAGTTGCAGAAGGTGAATGTTGTAGTTAGTTAATCATAACAATGGCAGAAGCATAAATGGTTGAAAATGATAAGCAAGAGATGGTTGGAGAGCCACCTCGAGATCTGTGCGTAAATTAACAGAGATTCCGTTTGCTTCACGAAGAAGCTGAAACATTATTCTTTTTACAAGAAAAGAAAAGATTTTCCTTCCTACTGCTTTATTTTTTCTTACCGGTACCACCAGCTGCTGCAGATTGCAGAGGGGAAAAAAAGAAAAGCTTTGCTGTTTCTTGGCTCACAGAATAATCTGTTTTTGCAAAGTAAACAAAATGCCGTTAGAGTAGCAAGTTTAGAGAGGAATTGTAAGGCACAAGACTTGACCTTTTTCTTCTTTTTTTCTCAATTCTCAACCGTTATTAAGCTGCTAGGCTCTCTCCCATTTTCTTCATTCACCATTTTTCAAGGTATACTCTTGCTCTCTCTTTCCCCTTTTATTTCAACTTTCTACTAGCTTTACATTAGTGTTAATATGTGTTTGTTCATCAAATTCACTCATTATTTCAACTTCAAACATGTTTTCACTCACAAAACTTAACTTTGTTTTCATGTCCTAACACAACTAAACTTTCAAATACTCTTCTCTTCTTCTTTACTTGCTATCAGAGCTAGGGATGTCTGTTTGGGCTCTCGGTCCATGCTTTAGTCGGGCCTAGGTGTCAAGAGGGTGTTAGAGTAGGTAAAAGTCTCAAATTGATTAGAGATTGGACTGTTGGTCTCATTATATGGACTTGAGCAATCCTTTCCTCGTGAGCTAGCTTTGGGGGTTGAATTAGACTTAGGTGTCATATTCTTTATAATAAGTAAGTAAAAATTTTTGATATGACAACCAATTTCTCAACTTAAGATAGTTAAACTATTCATGGACTAGTTTCTTTGTCTAATGCTATGATGGAGTGTTGAAATTAGGAACTAGAGGGTGGTAATGCAGAAACAACAAATCTTTTCAAGAATCTTAAGATGGGTCTTTTTATACATGTCCTGTCTGCTCGGTGTAGTGCATTAGTGAGGTGAGATGCATCTAATAAGTTCATGGGGTCATTGGCTTTCCGAATTTAGGATGTTTAAATCTAAAGAAGGTTTTTACTCTTATTATGAATCCAAATGCTAAGCTGTTTCTTCCACTTCTTTTTTCCTTGATTGTTCTGTTTCCTTCAGTTCTCGCGCTTAGTTTACTGCATATGAGAATGCCACAAAGTGTGAAAACCTGTCGACTCATTCAAATATCAAAGGAAAAGAAAATAATACACACAATAGATCCTTTGCTATACAGGGAATTGTCTGTTCATTTCATACTGTGATGGTATTGTATGGGGATATTTTGCATATATCTAAGTTCTCTGCCATGTATTTGTTGTTATTCAATCTTTATATACCCAACAATTGTTTATATCTTTTCTCACTGCTTTCTACTAACTTTGTTTCATGGTGATACCATTGTTTCTAGGTGATGCAAATGGATGACACACAAAGTTGATATCTTATGGCAACTTGAGTTGACTTGGGAAGTCCAGGAACAAATAGGAAATCATATTCATTCCTAATTATTTAAAATGATGAAGCTACACCCAATTGTAGATCTGCTTGCTCTTTCTCTGTTCCTATTTTTACTCCTCTTCCCAAAAGTTATTGCTGACCTTAGCTCAGATAGACAAGCACTACTTGACTTTGCTTCTGCAGTACGTCATCTTCGAAGCTTACAGTGGAACACTAACTCTTCCATTTGCACATGGCATGGTGTTAGTTGCAGCTCAGATGGTAGTCGTGTAGTTGCACTTCGGCTTCCTGGTATTGGACTCTATGGTCCTATTCCAGACAATACCATAGGAAGACTGGATGCACTAACAACCCTTAGTCTTCATTCCAACGGGCTGACTGGAAATCTTCCTTCAGACATCACCTCTCTTCCTTCCCTCCATTTCATATTTCTCCAACAAAACCAATTTTCTGGTGAAATACCTTCCTCTCTATCACTACAGCTCAACTTCATTGATCTCTCTTTTAACTCCTTCTCAGGAAAAATTCCAACAACAATTCAAAATCTGACACATCTTACTGGTTTGAACCTACAAAACAACTCGCTCACAGGATCTATTCCTAATGTAAACCTACCAAGGCTTACGCAATTGAATATGAGCAATAACCAACTCAATGGTTCAATTCCGCCATCCCTTGCAAAGTTTTCTGCTTCTTCATTTCAAGGAAATTCTCTATTATGTGGACAACCCTTGACTCGATGCCCCTCTTTTGCACCTTCACCTTCTCCATTACCTTCAATTTCACCTTCTCCTTCGCCTTTGAGTCTAACACCACCATCTGGTTCTCCAAGAGTCCTACCATCCTCACCTACAATTCCTGAAAAGCATAAAGGCAAGAAAAGCTTGAGTACACGGATTATCATTGGCATTGTTGCAGGGGGTGTTGGAGGGATCCTATGTCTAGCTCTGTTGATTTTCTTGTGTTGTATGAAGCGATACTATACTAAGAGAGGTGTACAGCAAAGAAAAGACTTTAATGGAGAAGGAAGTCCGAAGCAAACAGAGGACTTCAGTAGTGGAGTACAAGCAGCTGAAAAGAACAAATTGGTTTTCTTTGAGGGTTGTTCTTTCAATTTTGACCTTGAAGATTTGTTGAGAGCCTCAGCTGAGGTTTTGGGTAAAGGGAGCTATGGAACAACCTACAAGGCCATCTTGGAGGAGGGAACGACTGTTGTTGTGAAACGGCTGAAGGAAGTTGTTGTTGGGAAACGAGAGTTTGACCAACAGATGGAGATAATTGGCACTGTGGATCAGCATCGAAATGTTGTTGCTCTTCGTGCTTATTACTTTTCCAAGGATGAAAAACTTCTTATCTATGATCATGTACCGGCAGGCAGTTTATCCACTCGAATGCATGGTAACATTTCTTCCTTCTTTTGTCCTCCCATTCTTTTAGCAGTCATACCCATCCAGGTACTTGGGAATATCCTTAGTTACTAAGACCAGCCAGAAAATCAACTGTAAAAGTTGCACAAGATCATAGATTCCGAGTGTGAAATGAAGTACCTATATTCTTCAGAAAAGCCCCTAGACAAAGTTCCTTTAAAATAGGCATGCAAGTTTGTCTTGAAGAATTCATAATATAAAGATTTAGAACATGTGATATTGGTTTCATGCACTCACAGCTCTCCATCTTATTTTGAAGCAAGACGCAACTTGCGAGTTGTTGAATGTCAGATTAGTTGTTCGGTGCTATTTCTAATTTTCAATCTAACTGTTTATACAAGAAAGTTCTTTTCTTTCATTGCTCCTTGTTTATTGATTATAGGCAACAAGGACTTGGGAAGAACACTGGACTGGGAATCTAGATTGAGGATTGCCCATGGAGCTGCAATTGGTATTGCCCATATCCATGCTGTTTCTGGTGGCAAATTAACTCATGGCAATATCAAGTCATCCAACGTGCTTCTCGCCCACGATAATAGTGGATGCATCTCAGATGTTGGTCTTACTCCTCTAATGGGCTTTCCTACTATCCCATCAAGGAGTGCAGGATATAGAGCACCCGAGGTGATCGAGACAAAGAAATGTACTCAGAAATCCGATGTTTACAGCTTTGGTGTTCTGCTACTTGAACTCCTTACTGGGAAAGCACCAGTGCAGCCACCTGGCCATGATGAGGTGGTAGACTTACCAAGATGGGTGCAGTCTGTTGTCAGGGAAGAATGGACTGCGGAGGTGTTTGATTCTGAGCTCATCAAGTTTCAAAATATCGAAGACCAGATGGTGCAGATGCTGCAGATCGCAATGGCTTGTGTGGCAAACGTGCCTGAAACAAGGCCAGACATGATTCAAGTTGTTCAAATGATTGAGGATATCCAGCAAATTGATTCTGGAAACAGGCCATCATCTGAAGATAACAAGTCTAGGAGCCCAACTAGTCCAACACCATGATAACTCATGCATTTCTCATACTCCATTCTATTACCAATGTGTATTTGAACTTTTTTCTTTTAAGTATAAATTAGACCTTTCAGATACTATCATTCTTCATGACTGCCTATATATCTGATACATTCTGTAAAATCAATAAATAATTCAGTCCTGTTATGTCTAGCTCCACTTTTCTTTCCAAATCTAAAAGGCACAAAATCCCTTTACCCACTCAAACGTATTTTACCATATCACTTGTTGATTTGTCCAATGGAGAAACATGAGGAGTTCATAGTTCATGTTTGAATTGACTTTTTCAAAACTGACATGTTTAGTTTTGAAATCTGAAATTCACTTTTTGGAAAAGAAAAGTCTGAAGCTATTTATTTTATATTCAAACACTTTTCAATAATCATTAGTAAATAAATAAAAGAAATTATTAATGTATGCTATTTTTCTTGTATTTGAAAAATAAAATACTCAAACTTTAAACAAAGTATATTAGAAAATCTTAAACAAAATAACCAGAAAAGGAGAGGAAACAAAATTATATCTTAGTCCACTGAATTCACAGTATGTCTATTGTCTGCCCCTAGTACTTTCTCTCAAGATAAAATGGATAAACCATACTTGTACATCAATACTTTATAGTACCTCAGTGTACGATGAACTCAAAGAACAGTCAAATTGCACTTAGAACTTACTTTACAATTGCACGAAGTATTGCAGAAAGAAGAAGAAAATTTCAAAATTTTCGTAGTGAAAAAAATAAAGGACAAGTATTTTCGAAAAAGCTACAACCTATATAATATGAAAATGTGTCTGTTCAAATTGCATCCTTTCTGCTAGTACCTTTTCGAGAAAACACCTATTCATTTTCCATTCAGACCTTTTAAAAACCCATCATGAATGGAACTATCAACATAAAGTTTTAGAAGAGCTCTGGATCTCCAAGTATGCCAAGTGCATATCCCCCCTTCCCCTTTTCTCTCTAATTTGGCAACCCTAAACCTCGTGCATGGTAATGTTGGCCATCGGTCAGTTGTCAGACTCTGGCCAGGTTTTTTCTTTAATTCTCCAAAAACTTTTCCTCTCTTATATCATCCAAAGTCTACATCAAAGGCCCCTAATTTGCCTATCGAGCCTAGAAGTTTGCCTAATGATAACGTCTAAATATACTTCTTGAAAAGAAATATAAACGGTCGTATGAAATATATTTATCCAACTATGAGTCGGGGTCGATCCCACGTAGAATATGGAAGAATATTGTCAATAGCAAATATTTAACTAGCTAGTCGTTATTTAAAAGGGGGGATTTAAATTGAAACAAAAATAAAAAAAGAATAACATGAATAGCTTGGAACTATAAGTATTTACTTGTATTTAGATTATTAGAAATAACTAGGAATGTGTTCCCTAGTGATCTATTTCAATTTTTAGCATGCAACGTTGGTAAGTTATGTATCTCCTAAGTAATTGGTCCTCCAAATAGGGAATTTCACCACGCAACTTGGTCTGTTTACCAGTGTATGCTTTACTAACCCTTACCTTTGACCCATATTAGCCCTCAGCGAATCAGGCTATTAGATAGCAGATTATCATGCTAAATCTCCGTTGTTTAATCACTTTTCCCATTCGTTACTTCCTTGGTCCGGCTAGTAGGAATAAGGTGAGTTCTAACGTTGGCCACCGTTAAAAAACAATCAAAACAAAGAGATTAACAATACATGCATAAAAATGAAATAAATATAAGGCTACCAAACGAAAGGCTACAAAGCTCAAAGGGGTTACTAGTTATATAATATCTGAAAAAGGCTAAAATTTACAAGACAAATCAAAGAAAGCCTATCATCATCTTTTAAACAAAGCAATACTATTTATTTCGCTTCAATAATATGCAGGGCAAGTTCTAGACTAAGATGCAGAACATGGAATATATGCAAAAAAACCTCACCACACATGGCACAAGTCTCAATAAAGATTGATCAATTCTACTTCTAAGATGGACAATGTCATTACAACCTATAATATCAGAATAAGTTATTTACAGAATCACAACCATGAGCTTATGTGTCAAAAAGTCTATTTTAAATTTTATTCTCAAGCACTCACAGAAAAGTACTACTCAACTCAGGTTTTCTCTCCAAATAAAATAAAATAAATTTACCCTGTTCAAAGGGCGCTCCCTCGAAAAAGAACCGAGACCATAAGAAAAACCAAGGGGTGGATGAGATATGCCATTAAAAACTACAATAAAAGAATAATAAAAAAATCTTTTTGTATTTTTATTTTTCTAATAAAATAACAAATAATAAAGAAACTCTTTTTATATTTTTTTTCAAATAAAATAAAATCCTATGGTATATTCACCATTAAGCTCACAACTATCGGAAGAATTTTCACACCACACTTAAAATCATGCTTTGTCCTCAAAGAAATTTATAGAAAAGAGAAGAAGAAGAAGGGTGAGAAATACTCCCTCGGGTCCTCTATGGCCTAGCTAACAAAATGTTTTCTTTCCATTCATTAAGGGTAGTGCGCACCCCACACTTAAGCTCAAAACATGCTCCTTAGCTTCAAAGTTGGGTACTCAGACTTCCCCTAAATCTGCAAAAAGAAAAAACTACACTACAAATTGGGTTGCCTCCGAATAAGTGTTTGATTTAACGTCGCGGCACGACACCATTAATTTTACTATTTTTTCTTCCACTTTTAGGATATGAATTGCACCCCCAATTTTGCATCAATTTTTCTATTCCGCTCAAGAGGTGGTAGTACAAAATAAAGGTCCCAAGCAATAGATATCGCATTACACACTTTTTGGATCCCAAGTGAGGAATGTAATTCTCCAATTTTGGAACAATAAATTTAAGAATATAGACACATTGTTCCTCCTCCATACACTCTTCTATACGCTTAGATGACTCGATTAATATCTCATTATCTAAACATAATGTGGAAAAATGATTAGAATGAGGTCCAATGCGTCCTAACTCATGAATTCTACTATTATTTACACCCTCATATTTACACACACTAGAGTTTTTAAAAACATTATTATCTACTTCATTACATAACTCTAGTGTACTCTTCTCAATAGTAACAACATTAATAAAAGTATGATCAAGTAATTGTCCCTCCAATTTTAGCTCTTCAAGTTGGCTTATAAGCATTTTTTTTCTTCACACATTGTATAATTAACTTGTTGGGTATCAATCACATTAATCTTTGCACTCAACTCATCATTTAATTTATAAATATCCATATCAAACATATCAACCTCATGCATGCGCTTAATTATTATTTTAGAGAAGAGTATCAGTAAAACTTCCATGACTCCATACAAATTATCTTGTTGAGAAAAAAATAACCCATAAGAATTAATAATATCAAAAGTACAAGAATAGCAAGAACACTTATCACTACATACTTTTTCAGATGACATCTCAAGAAGAGTAAAATATATGATAATAATAATAATAATAAAGAAAAGTAAATTAAAATTAATCCTAGAAAAAACAAAAAAAGGACTACAAGTCAAAATAAATACTAAAGACAATTTCTCAGCCACATTCCCAGGCAACGGCGCCATTTTTGATAACGTCCAAATATACTTCTTGAAAATAAATGTAAACGGTCGTATGCTATATACTTATCCAACTATGAGTCGGGGTCAATCCCACAAAGAATATGGAAGAATATTGTCAATAGCAAATATTTAACTAGGTAGTTGTTATTTAAAGGGGGGGGGGGGGATTTAAATTGAAACAAAAATAAAAAAAAAGAATAACAATAGCTTGGAACTAAGTATTTATTTATATTTAGATTATTAGAAATAACTAGGAATGTGTTCCCCATGATTTCATAACATAGCAAGAATATTGTACTAGTGATCTATTTCAATTTTTAACATGCAAAGTCGATAAGTTATGTATCTCCTAAGTGATTGATCCTCTAAATAGGGAATTTCACCACACAACTTGGTCCGTCTATGGGTGTAAGCTTTACTAATCCTTACCTTTGACCCAGATTAGCCCTGAGCGTATTTGGTTCAGGCTATTAGATAGCGGATTATCATGTTAAATCTCCATTGTTTAATCTCTTTTCCCATTCGTTACTTCCTTGGTCCAGCAAGTAGGGATAAGGCGAGTTCTAATGTTGATCACCGTTAAAAAGCAATCAAAACGAATAGATTAACAATAAATGCATAAAAATCAATCAAGAGTCACTTTTTTTTAACATTAACTTACTTTAATAATTCATCATAGTTCCCACAACTCTAGTTATGAAATTTAGCTGCTCATTATCTCAAAAAACACAATAAAACTTTATTAAAATAAATATGCTTGTGTTAATCATAAAAATTTAAGAACAATAGTTAATATATCTTTCAATAATCACGAATATAAATAAATGATAAAGGAGAAGTAAGAATATCAAAACTCACTGCGTGACCACTTCGGCGATATTAGTTGGGCTTGCCAAGCTGATTCGGTGGATCATTGTTTGCCCCTCAGCTCGCCCTTCTCTTGCTTTAGGTTTCAGGTATTTAAGCCTCAGTTGGTGAGCTTGCTTGAGTCTGCCTTTCACATTTGGTGAATCACCGAGTACCACCTTTGTTCACCTTCATATTAATTTTATCCAGTCATGTCACCTTCGGCAATGGTCATTCAGTTCACCCATTACATTCGGCAAGTCGCCGATTCATACTTCAGTTCGCCAATCCCGCCTTGACATTTTCAACTTTTAGCACTGTCACTTTAGGTGAGGCCGCGCCAATTGGGCGATCCACCCTTTTGGTTAGGATATCAACAATGTGGAAATTACACTTCTTTTCATGTTTTTGGCCTTTCTTTCAAATATTCATCCTTGCCTTTTCCTTAGACTTCATAGCTGCAAATCATCAAAATATCATCAGAAAAGAACATAATTAGGCATTGAGAACACTAATTATTGAACTAAATAGGCCTCAAATGAGTGTAAATTTATCATTAATTAGGTATGTGTTTGTGGGTCAGAATAATACTTTGCTAGTCATCATTGCTGATGATTTGAATGAAGGGCAAGTTGAGTCATTGATATTAGTGTTGAGATAGTTTAAGAGAGTAATTGGATGGACAATTGTTGATATCGTAGGCATTCCATCGGGCATATGTTCTCATAAGATCCAACTTATGCCCAACTGCAAACCGAGCATTGAGCACCATAGGATAGTAAATCCACCAATGCAAGAAGTTGTGAATAAAGAGATTATCAAGTGGTTAGATGTTGGTGTAGTTTATCTGATTGGTGACAGTAATTTGATGAGCCCTATTTAATGCATGGCAAAGAAGGGAGGGATCACAGTGGTTCCTCATGCAAAGAATGAGCTTGCATCGATGAGATCGGTTACTGGTTGGAGAGTCTGCATGGATTATCGCATGTTGAATGCATGGACAGAGAAGGATCACTTTCCAATGCCGTTCATAGACAAAATGTTAGATCATCTTGCTGGTAAGGGTTGGTACTATTTTTTGGATGGGTATTCGGGCTACAATTAGATCTCTATAGCACCAGAAGACCTAAAGAAGACTACTTTCACTTACCCTTATGGGACGTTTGCTTTTAAGAGAATGACATTCGAGTTGTTAAATGCACCAACGATTTTTCAACATTGCATGATGTCCATCTTCTTTGACACGGTGGAAGACACTATCAAGGTATTTATGGATGATTTTTCTGTGGTAGGTGACACGTTTGATGATTGCTTAGCTCATCTAGGTGATGTTCTGAAATGATGTGAAGAATGCAATCTTGTGCTGAATTGGGAGAAGTGTCACTTCATGGTGAAAGAGGGCACAGTTCTTGGCCATTGGATCTCTCACAAAGGCATTGAAGTTGATAAATCAAAGGTCGAGTTGATTGAAAAGTTGCCCCACCTATCTCTGTGAAGGGTGTTAGAAGCTCTTTGGAATAAGCTATTTTTATTGATGATTCATCAAAGACTTCTCCAAGATAGCACACCCGTTATGCAAGTTACTTGTAAAAGAGACAAATTTTGAGTTTGATGACGCTTGTCTGAAGGCGTTTGAAGGGTTGAAAGAGAAGTTGATTTCTGCACCGATCATTATTTCACCATATTGGGGACAACTGTTTGAAGTTATGTGCGATGTGAGTAGGGTGGTGCTTGTTGTAGTGTTAGGGAAAAGGCGTGAGAAGATTTTTCATCCCATATACTATGCGAGCAAACCCTGAATGTTGCTTAAAAGAATTACATTGTCACCGAACAAGACTTGCTTGCTGTAGTCTTTGCATTCGAGAAATTTCGATCCTATTGGCTTGGCACTAAAGTCATTGTGCACACTGACCATATAGCTTTGAGGTATCTTATGAAAAATAAGGATGCTAAATTGAGACTAATTCGATGGGTGCTGTTGTTACACGAATTTGACTTCGAAGTGAAAGATAGAAAAGGGACAGAAAATCAAGTTGCTAATCACTTGTCTAGAGTAGAAGAAGAAGCAATGTTAAAGTTATCTAATGGAGTTAAGATAGATGATATGTTTCCAGACCAACAAATTTTGGCTTCTTTATATGATCTTATTCCTTGATTCACAGATTTCTCTAATTATTTGACGAGTGATGTGGTACCTTCAGATTTATTGTTTTACCAAAGGAAATAATTCATGTATGATGTGAAGCAGTGTTTTGGAAAGAACCATACATGTTCTGTGTTTGCGCCAATGGGATTATTCGTTGCTGTGTTCCTGAGGTTAAGATGATGAGTATATTGAAAGCTTGCCTTTTGTCTCTTGTTGGTGGCCATCATAGTGATATCCAGACTGCTCTTAAGATCTTGCAGTGTGGGTATTATTGGCCTACTATTCACCAAGATGCTCATGATTTTGCCAAGTCTTGTGATCACTGTCAAAGAAAGGAGATATTGCAAGGAAGTAGGAACTCCCACTTGCTCCAATTTTGGTTATTGAATTGTTCGATGTGTGGGGACTTGATTTTATGAATCTATTTTTGAGTTCGAATGGGATGAAGTACATACTTGTAGCAGTTGACTATGTGTCTAAATGTGTGGAAGCTATTGCACTTTCAAACAATGAAGGAAAGAGGGACCTCCCAAACACAAATTGTTAAGAGGGCATACCTATAGGAGTCTTGAATGCAGTACGATAAGCCCATAGAGCATCATCAAGCTTTCTCAACCAATTAGCTTTGTTAGCATACACAATCTTTGCAAAGATTTGCTTGATCTCTGTATTTTACACTTTAACTTTCCCACTAGACTGCGGATGGTAAGGAGTTACCATGCTATAAAGAACACCATATTTCTCAAGCAACGCCTTGAACAACTTGTTACAAAAGTGAGAACCTCCATTGGTGATAATCATCCTTGGTGTACCAAATCTGGAGAAGATATTCTTTTTTAGGAATGAGGTGCGGCTTGAGCCAATGCTTGGAAAGCAGCCCTAAACTCCGCATTAGTCACTTGTTCGGCCAAATTGTCGGCCGGAACTTGAGGAGCTTGAGGAGGAGCTTCATGTTCCACATTCTCTCCCATGTTTCTTCTAGTATAAGCTCTTTGGGTCGCCATATCCTGAAACGTGTAGGATAGGGATTAGGAGAGAGATATATAGAGTTAAACTCTATGGCACGACTTAGGAGTAATGAAAGAAGTGGAGTTTCTTAAACGTCTTATAGCCTCTCATTCATAAATGTGGCACACTTCACACTCATGAATAAGACTCTACTCGATCCAGCTTATGAGACAACCTAGGATCTTTTCTAAAACCTTGTGCTCTGAATACCAAGTTTGTCATGACCCAAGGTACCCCCTAGACGTGACATGGCGTACAAGACCCCGAGAGGCCTCATACAATCCACTTAGCATACATACATACAAGATAATAGAGATTTAAGGTTCAAAAGAGAATCTCATATTAAAGCTTTTTAAAAGAAATAGCGGAAGTCTTCATCTCATGTCTCAAAGCCAATCTATCATAAAGAAATAAAATTGGGACTTAACCCAATACAATCCGAAATGAAAGAAACAACATGAAAATAAGAACAACTAGACTATGCCCTCGGATGGATGAGGACTCACCAAGTCTTCTATCAATCTTCTACTATAAAGCTCTAGCCACGAGTGGAGGGTGAATCGCCAAGTCCTACACCAAAGAAGTTAATGTAGGTAAGAGTATGCGTTAGTAAAATCAAGTACCAAGTATGATAGCAATGAACATAGAACATATAAATCATGCTAGAATGAGACATATCATGACATGCAATGGCCAAGCTAAAACATGATAAGGCATAAGAAGCATGAAACATAAACCATGGCCAAGGCAAGCTAAATCATCTTTCTTTACTTTACTTTAGATCATCATAACAACACTTGTGTTTATTAGTTGTGGGGAATAGCTTTAACTGACATATAAGACCATGTGAGCTATCAACATGGAATCCGGTGCCTACCCTATATCGAAAGAGGGCCGCCCTACTTTGCCAAGGTAGGACCCTGAACTTAACTTGTAGCTTACATGGATCCACTAGCTAATGTCTATCTGAGACAATCATCCTATGGGGGCACATAGGTAAGGGATAAGGAGATTGCTACTAGAAACCCAACATCTACTATGGGAGAGCTTCCATCTCAATATCCTCTTGGTGCTAAGCATATTTCCCACGAAATAGTTATTTATCATATTCATATCATTCTCCATGGAAAGGTACAACTAAGGTTACCAATCCAAGCTAAAATCATGTTTATAGATGTTTCATCTTCCATGGACTAGTCCAAGCTTACGTCATTAGAATAGCTCCTTAAGAACATAGGTATTCACCTCTTTGTTCTTTTAATTCTTAGTGTGAGCATTACGTGAAAAAACCTTTCACAACTCAACATAACATCATCATATCATAACTTTGGTAGTTTACTCTCAAAGCACCCTTAATTAATCATTAAGCTTCATATGAGACATGCATAAGTTTTTAAGCTTCATCTTTACAGAGTTCATCATGCTCAAAATTCATACTTCATAGAGTTCATATCGGTACATGCTAGTTCAACTCAAATAATGCAATTCAATGCAAGCTCATGCTTAGAAAGCCAAAATTAAGACAATTTACCCATACTTGAAGGAACTCACATAATAGAGGAAAAATCATGCTTTTGACTTGAACATGCTAAGTTCATAAGATCATCCTCAATTCATTCGTAATTCATGCATAACTTCATAAAGATTTCATAAACTTCATCAATTCATAGCTCAACCCAACAATCAAAGCATAGATTGGGAAATTTGGGAGAAATAGCATGGGTTCATGGGGATTCATGCGATCTTTACATCAAATCATGTAATTCACGCTAACTCTTGCACTAATTTACTTTATCACGCTAGATTGTGCACTAGAAATCATAAAATCAACAATTGAAATCATAATTGAAGAACCCATAAGAACTAATCAAAAACCCTAAATTCAAATTGAATAGATTAAACCTTGAAGAAACTGAGGACCCATTGCAGGAAAGGGCTCCAAATGGTGAATACTATCATACCTCAACAAAGCCCACAAGAAATTGAAGGAAATTGATGGTCTTCAATGGAGGATCCTAGCTTTCTTCTTCCTTGAAGCTTGAGAGAATTCTTCTAAGAGAGAGAAATATTTGAGAGAGGAGAATTTAGGAATGATAAAGAATGAGTAAAATTAGGCTTAGGAACTATTTATAGGGTCTGGGTTAAGGGTATAACCGACTTAGATTAATAGGTGATCAATTAGGAAAAAGACTAAAAAGCCCTTAAATTAATAACTGTCGGGGGCAATTGACGGTGGGGACCTACGGTCCGTAAGTCAAATGATGGATCATCCTGTCCCTTTGTCGTTAGATTCAGAGAATATCAATTTTGACCCTACAACGACGACACCCATGTATGGCCCGTCGTTGGACCTACGGTCTGTACATGTCCATCGTAGGTCAGACTTTAGAACTGAAAAATTTGACCAAGTCTGGAAGGCATCTATGGATCGTCAACTAAACGACGACTCGTCCTGTTGCTCCGTAGGTAAAGTTTCAGAAACTTGGAAATCCCTAAGTACACAGTGCCACCGATGATTCCCTACCTACGGCCCGTCGTCCCACCTACGGCCCGTAGGTCACTAGTATCAATTAAATTCTGCACTTTCCTTTCTTAGAAAACTTGGGGTGTTACAAGACTTCCGCTATGTTTTTATCAACTCATGAAATGAAATGGACTTTTAAACTCTTTTATACTATTATCTTGTATGATGTATGCTAAGTGGCTTGTATAGGGCCTTTCGGGGTCTTGTATGCCATGTCACGTCTAGGGATACTTTAGGTCGTGACAAACTTGGTATTCAGAGCACAAAGTTTAAAAAGGTCCTAGGATGTCTCATAAGCCACATCAAGTAGAATCTTGTTCATGAGTGTGAAGCGCGCCATATTTATGAATGAGAGGCTACAAGATAATTAGAAAATTCTACTTCTTTCATTACTCTTAAGTCGTGCGATAGAGTTTAACTCTATACGTCTTTCTCCTAATCCCCATCCTATGCCTTCAGGATATGGACCCTCGAAGAGCATACATTAGGAGGAATGTGAATGAGAATGTGGAACAAGAAGCTCCTCCTCAAGCTCCTCAAGTTCCAGCCGACCCTTTGGCCGAGCAAGTGACTAATGCAGAGTTTAGGGATGCTTTTCAAGTATTGGCTCAAGCCATGACGGCTCAAGACAATAGGGAGGTTGTGCCTCCCATGAAACCAAATGTGGGTACGGCAGCATCTAGAGTGAGAGACTTCACTAGAATGAATCCTCTGGAGTTCATGGGTCTAAAGCTGAGGAAGATCCTCAAGAGTTCATTGATGAGATGTATAAGGTGTTGATGATCATGGGTGTGATACCGGTGGAAAAGGCAGAATTGGCCACTTATCAACTTAAGGGTGTCGCTCAAGTTTGGTTTAACCAATGGAAGGAAGAGAGGGCGGAAGATGCAGGTCCTCTTGATTGGGAAAAGAATAAGGTTGCTTTTCTTGATAGGTTCTTTCCCCTTGAGATGAGGGAGGCCAAGGTGATTGAATTTATCAACCTTTGTCATGGAAGCATGAGTGTGAAGGAGTATTCCTTGAAGTTCACGCAATTGTCAAGATATGCTCCTACTATGGTTGCCGATCCTAGGGCAAGAATGAGTAAGTTTGTCTCGGGGGTATACGAAATGATGGTCAAAGAATGTTGTACCGCTATGCTTGTCAATGATATGGACATTTCTCGTCTCATGGTGCGTGCTCAACAAATTGAAGAGAAAATCTCAAGGAAAAGTTTAGAGAGGCAAAGAGGGCTAAGACTGGTAATGGTAACTTTTCACATTCAAGGTCCGATTGACATGGTCCTTCAATATTTCAACAAAGGTTTTCCGATCAAGGTTCCTCCAATGCTACTCCTAAGTTCAAAAAAGATAGGGTGTCTAACCCTAAGCCTTAAGGAGGAAATGGTGGTGGATTCTCCTCAGCTACTTGTGCTAAGTGTGGAAAGAAGCATGAGGGTAAATACTTAGACGGTATGGATGGCTGTTTTGGCTGTGGGAAGAGCGGTCATAAGATAAGGGATTGTCCATCAATTTTGGCTAAGGGGAGAGAAGGTAGACAAGCTCCGCCTAGTGGTTCGGGTTCAAGTGCCCCAAAGTAAAACTGATTCTATGCACACCAAACTCATCGTGAGCAAGAGGGTTCTCCCGATGTGGTTACCGGTATGTTGAAAGTCTTTCACTTTGATGTTTATGCTTTGCATGATCCCGATGCTACCTTGTCTTTTTGACTCCCTATGTGTCTATGAGGTTTGATGATTTTCTGGATGTATTGCTTGACCCCTTTTGTGTCTCTACTCCTATTGGTGAATCCATTGTGATGAAGAGAGTCTATAGAAATTGTCCCGTCTCCTTATTCCATAAAGTCACTCATGTTGATATTGTAGAGGTTGATATGTTAGATTTAGATGTTATCCTTGGGATGGATTGGTTGCATTTTTGTTATGCTTCTATTGATTGTAGGACCCGAGTAGTCAAGTTTCAATTTCCAAGTGAGCCTACCCTAGAGTGGAAAGGGGGAAATTCTATGCCTAAGGATCAGTTTGTTTCTTGTCTTAAAGCTAGAAAGATGATTTCTAAGGGTTACATATACCATCTTGTTAGAGTAAGGTATACGGATTTCGGAACCCCTACTCTTGAGTCGGTCCCCATTGTTAATGAGTTTCCAGAAGTGTTTCCCGATTATCTACCCGGTGTTCCTCCCGAAAGAGAAATAGACTTTGGTGTTGACCTTCTCCCCAATATGCAACCTATCTCGATTCCTCCTTACCGAATGCCTCCGACAGAACTTAGGGAATTAAAGGATCAATTGAAAGACTTGTTGGACAAGGGTTTCTTTCGATCGAGTATCTCTCCCTACGATGCTCCAATTTTGTTTGTTCGAAAGAAAGATGGTTCACTCCGTACGTGTATTGACTACCGCCAATTGAACAAGGTTACCATTAAGAATAAGTATCCTCTTCAAAAGATAGATGATTTGTTTGATCAACTTCAAGGGTCGAGCTACTTCTTTAAAATTGACCTTCGGTCGGGTTATCACCAATTGAGGGTGAAGGAAGATGACATTCCAAAGACGGCCTTTCGGACTAGGTATGCTCACTATGAGTTTTTAGTGATGTCTTATGGCTTGACGAATTCCCCGGTAGCATTTATGGATTTAATGAATAGAGTGTTTAGACAGTACCTTGATATGTTTGTGTTTGTGTTTATTGATGACATTTTGATTTACTCAAGGAGTGAGGGTGAGCATACCGATCATTTGAGGATTGTGTTGCAAGTTTTCAAGGACTCTTTGCAAAATTTGATAAATGTGAGTTTTGGCTAAGGTCCATGGCTTTTCTTGGTCACATTGTCTCCGGCAATGGTATTGAGGTAGATCCTAAGAAGACAGATGCAGTTAAAAATTGTCCTAGACCCCTATCACCTTCGAATGTTCAAAGTTTCTTAGGTTTTGCTGGTTATTATAAGAGGTTTGTTGAAGGGTTTTCTTCGATTGCTTCTCCATTGACAGCTTTGACTCTAAAGAAAGTTAAGTTCATATGGTCCAAAGTGTGTGAGAAGAGTTTTTGAGAATTGAAAGGTAGACTTACCTCGGCTCCGGTGTTGACCTTACCGAAAGGATCCGACAGATTTGTGGTTTATTGTGATGCTTCAAAAATTAGATTAGGGTGTGTCCTTATGAAAAATGGAAAAGTAATTTCTTATGCTTCAAGGCAGCTTAAGATTCACGAGAAGAACTATCCTACCCATGACGTAGAACTAGCGGCAGTCGTGTTTGCTCTAAAGATTTGGAGGCATTATTTGTATGGGGTGCATGTTGATATCTTTACCGACCATAAGGGTTTACAATACGTGTTCAAACAGAAAGATCTAAATCTTCACCAAAGGAGTTGGCTTGAGTTGTTAAAGGACAATGACATGAGTGTCCTCTATCACCCCGGCAAGGCGAATGAAGTGGCGGATTTTCTTAGTCGGTTATCTATGGGTAGTGTTGCTCATGTTGAGGATGATAAGAAGGAATTGGTTTAAGATGTTCATAGATTGGCTCGATTGGGCGTTTAGTTGGTTGACTCCACCAAATGTGGTGTTATGGTTCAGAATCATCTTTTGTATCTGATGTGAAAGCCAAGAAATGGCTTGATCTGAATTTGGTGGAATTAAAGAAAGCAGTGCTCAAGAAGTCTGTTGAGGCTTTCTCCCAAGGAGTAGATGGAGTGCTTCGATATCAAGGTCATTTGTGTGTTCCCGATGTTGATAATTTGAGGGAACAAATTCTATTAGAAGCCCATAGTTCTCGATATTCCATTCACCGGGGAACCACCAAGATGTACTGTGATTTGTGGAAGGTCTATTGATGGAATGAGATGAAGAAGAATATTGGGAATTTGTGGCTGAGTGTCCTAATTATCAGCACCTGAAAGTTGAGCATCAAAAGCTGGGAGGTTTGTCCCAAGATATTAGCATTCCTACTTGGAAGTGAGAAGATTTGAATATGGACTGCATTATTGGTTTACCACGCACCCGGCGGCAACACGACTCGATTTGGGTCATGTGGATCGTATGATGAAATCAACCCATTTCATTCCCGTCAAGATTTCTTATTTGGTAGAAGACTATGCCAAGTTGTACTTAAGGGAAATGGTTAGGCTGCATGGAGTACCTCTATCCACTATCTCCGATCGTGGTACCCAATTCACCTCTCAGTTTTAGAAATTTTTCCAAAAAGGTCTTGGTACTCGTGTTAAGCTTAGCACGGCCTTTCATCCTCAAATCGATGGGCAAGTGGAACGTACTATCCAAACTTTGGAAGACATGTTGAGAGCTTGTGTGATTTATTTCAAGGGTAATTGGGATGATCATTTGCCTTTGATTGAGTTTGCCTATAATAATAGCTATCATTCGAGTATTGGTATGGCTTCGTTTGAGGCTCTTTATGGTAGGAGGTGTAGATATCCTATAGGTTGGTTTGAAGTTGGTGAAGTTGCTTTGATAGGTCCTGAGTTGGTACATAAGGCTATGGAGAAATTTTAGCTTATTAGAGAAAGGTTTAAAATGGCTCAAAGTCGACAAAAGTCTTATGCCGATGTTAGAAGAAGAAATCTAGAATTTGATGTTGATGATTGAGTCTACTTGAAGATTTCACCCATGAAGGGTGTAATGAGGTTTGGAAGGAAAGGGAAGCTTAGTCCCCATTATGTGGGCCCATATCAGATTTTGAGGCGTATTGGTAAGGTTGCTTATGAACTTGACTTACCTAATAATTTGGCAACTATGCATCGTGTCTTCCATGTCTCTTTGTTGAAGAAATGTGTTGGTGATCCGACAGCCACAGTGCCATTGGAGAGTCTTGGTATAAAGGATAGTCTTTCTTATGAAAAAGCTCCGGTTGAGATTTTAGACCAGCAAGTCTGGAAGTTGAGGAATAAAGAATTCGCTTCCGTGAAGTTTCTTTGGAGGAATTAGTTAGTTGAGGGTGCTACTTGGGAGGCCGAGGCCGATATTATGTCCCATTATCCTCATCTCTTTCCCTCCATTCATATTCTAGATTAAGGTATTTAGTTCTTCATAGTTTACTCCTTTGGTTTCACGTGTCTTAGATATTCCCATGATTTCCTCATTTATGCATGTTCATGAAAAGCTTAAATTTTGAGAAAATGAGTCAAGTTGATTGATTTCTTCATGATCATGTGTAACACCCCCATATTTTTTAAAGCTAAGACCCGAGCCATTGTTCATATACGTAGGCCCAAACTCAATGATTTCTAAAGGTATATATTTATTCCTAAGTATTTGAACTATATTAGAGGTGAATTAGGGTCATAAGGAACCTCTAGTACTAAGTCGAGTTCAAAGATCCTCTACCAATTAAGTTTTCATATAAGATCATATAAGGGTCAGATTAAAACAATCATATCTCTAAGCACATAATGAATTAGGTGGCCCATGAACTAGAAAAGTAAAGTTATTTGATTCCTCTTTCCAATGCCACAAAGTTTACCTTTTTTCGAGCTCGAAGTAAAATGTTATGGCCATTTTACCAAAGACTATCATATTAGAATTCTGAGTCTGTGAACGACGGATCTGACCTACGGTCCGTCGTTTTAACAATGAACCGTCGGTAGGTCTCGTAGGTCATTCAACATTTTTAAAGATGGGTGTTTTCGTCTTCTCCCACCCTTTTATAATTAAAACCCAAGACATTTTAGGGCTAAAATTAGTCCCTTATCAGTACCCAACGTGCTTTTTCTCTCATTAACACTTAGAATCTTTTGAGAACAAGAATTGAAGAGAAGGAGAAATGCTAGGGTTCAAGAGTTTCATGCAAGACCTTCGAGTTCTGCTTAGATAATCATCGACCTAGGTATGTATGGCTATTCATAGCGTTGTACTGAGTTTGTCCATGCGCCCTACATCTCAATTCCATCATTAAAGAGTCAAGTTGAGTTATAACCTAATGCTATTGAGTTTTCAAATGAGTTATGATTTCCATCATTGAGTTCCATATTTATTTATCAAGATTGTGCTTATCCATATGAGTTTTATTCTCGAATCGATGTTCATGCCTAGTTTCACATGAAACCTAGTTGAGTTATTACATTGCTTCCTATAATGCACTGTTTTAGTTGAGTAAAGAGTTTTTTTTTATGCTATGAGTAAGAGAAAGGTTTTGAGGGAACATGAGCGTCCATGAGTTCAGTCATTGGAGTTTTGAAAGTCTTGAGTCATCCATTATGATGCATTATTTTAAGAATTGAGTTTTTCAAAGCTTTTGCATTATTATTCACTATGCATGATTTTTTAGAGTCTTAATGAGTATAGAATCAAGCATAAATTATGTTTTCAAGAAAAGAGTTTGATGAGTTGTGAGTAAGTCTTAAAATAGTTTTTGAATGAGAATGAGTTGAGTCCGAGTTGAGTTTGAAGGGTTCTTAAACTTTTATTATTTTGACCATTAGTATTTTGAGTATAAATGATTGACTGAGATAGAGTCTTGAGGAGATATGAATGATTTTGAAAACATGTTTCAAATAAAAGAATTGATGATTGAGATGAGATTGAGTTTGATGAGAGTCCAATGAGACTAGATGAAATGATTCGAGAAAATTGATCTGATTGAGCATATGAGCATATTGAGTCTTTTGAGAGTAGTATTGAGCACCGAGTTGGGTAAGAGTAAATAACGACTCAAACCCATAAACTACGTAGCCAGCGTAGGATAGAGGCTATGCTTCTCTAGTCCCAAAAAGAGGACTTTGATTGATTGTGGATCCAATGAGGCTGATCGTCCCTTACTCCGGCAAGGTATTGGATGGCTACGGCAACGGTAGTGCAAAGCGTTGTATCATCACTATGTCATAAGTGATGGTTGTCGGTTAGAGAAACTCCCCAGAGTAAAATATTATATTTTATATACTGAGTTACATTTACATATCCATATCTTTTAAATCATTATTTTACATATATTGGATGTTTTAGTGAGTTGAGCTATTTCTCAGAGTCGAATCATTTGAGTTGAGTTGAGTATCTTTGAGTAAGTTCATTTTTAGTTTTATTACATACTCGTACGTTCCATGTACTGACGCCATTTGGTCTGCATCGTTTTAAGATGCAGACACGGGTGATAGAGATCCTCAACAGGCGTACCGTTGAAGGTCAGATTCCACCCACGTTTTGGTGAGACCTCTTTGCATTCTGAGGTGCTCTTGAGTCTTTACTTTCAGTATTTTGAGGTAGCCATGGGCTCTTCTCGGCACCTTCTTACGAGTCAGTTAGAGGCTTCCTAGACAGAGTCAGAGTTGAATTAGAGTGATTTCTTTCAGAGTTTATTTTTTAAAACTACAATTTCATTATTGAATTATGATATTGAGTTGATTTGAACTGGTGCTTAAACTATCCTTTTATTGAGTTGTCCATTGTTAGCCCACTTGAGTGTCTTCTTTGATTTATCTAAGCCTTTCGCTGAGTGATTGAATGAGTGATCAGACCAAGTGGTTCTCTTGGGACCAGCAATGGTCTCCGAGTGCCGGCCACGCCTAGGGTACCCTCTCGGAGCGTGACAAATTTGGATCAGAGTATAGAGTTCAAGTGTCCCAGGGTGTCTATGAAGCCGTGTCAGTAGGATTTTATTTATGGTTATGAGGGCCCCACTTCTATAAATTAGTGACTATGGACATTTAAAAAAAGTTTCCCTTCTTTCATATCCTAGATCGTGCAATAGAGTTGTCCCCTAAGAAACTTATCCAGATTCGTGCGTTGCTCAAATTTGTTCGACTACCCATCATACTCAAGGTGGTTGGAACAGTAAAGCTCAAATCCCTATTGATGAGTTACTCTCTGATAAAGTTTTCCAAAATGTAAAAAGACTACACCAGGCTTGTAAGGAGCCGATTAGTGTGCATAAGTCTATTGATTTGAAAGAATACACCCTCATTCATATGAATAGTGCGTTGAGCCAGAGAAAAATGTATTCCCATACTCTCTTCTCTAAAACCTTGCTTCAGATGTTATCCTTGAGAGGGAGGTTGTGTCTCTAAATGATTACTGTCACCATCCAATGGAATATGATTAGAGGCATTGTGAGCTATAATTAGTAGGATGATCCTAGAGCTAGAAAGTGGGAGTTAGAGGAGTAGAAACCAAATAGTGAGAATGGTGGTTGATCGAGGTATGTAACTAGAGTTATGTATCCATAAGATAAGTAATAGGGTTAGAAGTCAAGTTCCTTTGACTTTGACTAAAGATGTAATAAATATCGTCTAGCTTTCATGATAGAAGGTAGAGGAAGAGTTGTTGGTTAGAATGAGTTAGAGTATACTTGAACCTAGCAAGGAGTTTATGTTAATGTGTCAGTGTGTTAGTAAAGACCAGTTGTAGGTGGTGGATAGAAGGGAGGAGTAGTTATGAGTTGATAGATCTAAGCTAGGCTTATGATTTTAAAAGGAGAGCCCCAGGATATTCATAGGGTTATGAGCTTGATTACTGAAACGACCCCAAAAATGCCCGAAAATGTGCTTCGGAAACACCTATAATTGTAATTTCCATATATCTCAAAATTCGTGCATGATTTCGGAAATTCGACTTCATATTCTTAATTGTGGGGTCAAATTGAGTGGGAAATGGGTCTAGCCCGAATTTTAGAGCAACCGTATCAAAATTCAAAAATCGCAAAAATTGCGATTTTGAGGGTCAACTTTAAAGGGGCATATCTCTTAGCACACAAGGAACTGGAAGGGCTGCAACCTATCAAATTAAAGCTCTTTGAGTTATCTTTCCAACGCACTTGGTTTCACCTCATTCCGAGTTAGGATGAGGGCGTTATGACCATTTTCGTAAAACCTGTCTGTGCAGATTTTGCAAATTCCAGTGAGCCAGTTTTTCTAGGCGGGTTGGAGACTTTTTTATAAAAAGGGGATGTGTCCCATACTTAGTCATTTTTCTTAACTCCAAAAACACTCTCTAAGCCCTCTCCAAAAATTCCACCAAGATCTTCAACCAAATTCAAACATCTCAAGCTCTAATTCCGGATTCAAGACTCAATCTCAAGCTTCGATTCTCCATTCCAATCTTCATCAAGGATTCTCCAAAGTTGAGGTATGTGGGTTTGATTGTGGAAACCTTCCTTTCCACAAGTCCAACCATTTATCCTCTATTTCTACTTCAAGTTTATGGGTCCTCATGATTATTTATGAACTCTTGAATTATGGAATTACTACTACACACCCTATTATGGTCCATTTTGCATATTATCATGAAATGGAATTATTATGTGATGTTTATGGTTTACATGCTTCCATGATCAAATTATGAAGGTTGATATATATATGTATGTTGTTGGTGGGCTGATTTATATGGATTTTGGAATTGGTTGGAATTAGTATTCTTGAAATACATGATTTCATTTATATGAACAATTGCCCACCTTGTGTTTGATAAAATGCCCATTATAGAATTCTTAGGAAAGGGAAGGTCCAAGGTACGTCCTATGAGACGGATGGTTATGTAATTACTGAAATGATGATGAAATGGACACATGTATATGATTTTCTCTAAATAAGTGTTGTGAGTCGACCATGCCTAGTACGGGGGGTAGTAGGCCCGTATAACCATATCGAGGGGTTTGTACCTTGGTTGCCTAGTACGGGGGGTAGTAGGCCCGTATAACCATATCGAGGGGTTTATAACCGTATGGAGGGGTCCTTGGTTGCTAGTACGGGGGGTGTAGGCCCGTATAACCATATCGAGGGGTTTGTACCTTGGTCCCTAGCTCGGGGGGTGGTAGGCCCATGTAACCATATTGAGGGGTTTGTACCTCTTTCGCCTCTCCAAGGGGGTGGTAGGCCTTGGAAATACTATATTGATGGTCACTCGCCACACATGTACTACGTCCCATTAAATATGATTTTTATGTAAGCATCATTATACATACTATTTTATTAATATGCTATCTATTGGGTATGATTACGCATTTTTCTATGATGTCCATCTAATGTAGCATTGCATTGCATCCCATATACTTAGTACATTCAAATGTACTAACGCATACTCTATGCCTACATGATGTCACCATGTAGGGACCGGAGCACCGCTTGACCATCCTCCTCCGCGTGGCTAGTACGATTTTCTATAGTGGTTATTGGTGAGTCCTCCATTTCGGGGACGTTGCTCATGATCTTTTGCTATGTATAAAACTTTTCCTTTCTAGTTATGTTTTGACTATGAGGGTGAGCCCGGTAGTTTGTCTTGGCCCCCGCTAAGTACTCATGTTTAGAGGTGGTGTTGGACAAGTTGTGTATTATGCTTGAGCTTGACTCATCTATGGTATTTATGTATCATTTCTTTTTTTTTCTTGCTCCCTTAGTCCCGATTTCCCCCTTGATTATGCTTATCGCTTATGGTCATTTAATTGCTTCCGCGACCAAGGATGTGTAATGATACGCTATGAGGCTTCTTTGGGGTTCCTTCGGGTTCCCCATTCGCCGGTCACATCTAGGCCCTAGGCTTGGGTCGTGACAAACTTGGTATCAGAGCACTAGGTTGAATGATCCTCGGAGTCCAACACACCGTGTTGATTAGAGTCCGATTCATGGTTGTGTTGTGCACCACAACTATGAGTAGGAGGCTATGAGACGTTTTAGGAAATGTTTCCCTTCTCTATGTTCTAAGTCGTGCTGTAGAGTTGAATTAAGTTCTTCCCTAACGGTTGTTCTTTGCTATGCAAGATCATGTCTAATACAAGAGGAAGACGAGCCCGACTTGCGTGAGTCATATAAGGTGTCTACTCCTATTTGGTGCATATATTGTTGCTAGGAAGGTCTATAGAAATTGTCCTATTTGCATCTTGCATAAAATATTGCCTTGTGATCTTGTTGAATTGAACATGGTCGATTTTGATGTTGTTCTTGGGATGGATTGGTTGCATGCATACTATGCTTCTATTGATTGTAGAACCCGAAGGGTCAAGTTCCAATTCCCAAGTGAACCCATTCTTGAGTGGGAAAGCCAAAATGTGGTAGGCAAGGGTAGATTCATCTCTTGCATTAAAGCCCGTAAGTTGATCTCTAAGGGGTGTCTCTATCACCTTGTGAGGGTTAGGGATGTGGAGTCCAAAACCCTTCTTATAGAGTCGGTTCCGGTCGTAAATGAATTCCTTGATGTCTTTCCTAATGACCTTCCCGGTGTTCCTCCCGAAAGGGAAATAGATTTTGGCATAGAGCTCCTCCCCGATACTCAACCCATTTCTATTTCCCCTTACCGTATGGCCCCGGCGGAGTTAAAGGAGTTGAAAGAACAATTGAGGGACTTGTTGGAGAAGGGTTTTATTAGGCCTAGCCAATCACCATGGGGTGCACCGGTGTTGTTTGTGAAGAAGAAAGATGGTTCCCTTAGGATGTGTATCGATTACCGGCAACTCAATAGGGTCACCGTCAAGAATAAATATCCTCTTCCTAGGATTGATGACTTGTTCGACCAATTGCAAGGGGCTAGCCACTTCTCTAAGATTGATCTTCGGTCCGGGTATCATCAAGTGAAGGTGAGGGAGGGTGACATTCCCAAGACAGCCTTCCGGACTAGGTAAGGACATTATGAATTTGTGGTCATGTCCTTTGGGTTGACCAATGCACCGGCTACCTTCATGGACCTAATGAATAGGGTCTTTAAACCCTACCTTGATTCCTTTGTTGTGGTCTTCATTGATGATATTTTAATCTATTCGCATAGCGAGGAAGAACATATGGGTCACTTGAGGGTTGTGTTGCAAAGATTAAGAGAGGAGAAGTTGTATGCCAAGTATGAAAAAGTGTGAATTTTGGCTGAGGGAGGTTGCCTTCCTAGGTCATGTGGTGTCGGGGGATGGTATTAAGGTAGACCCTAAGAAGACCGATGTGATTAGAAATTGGCCTAGGCCATTGACCCCGTCGGATATTATGGAGCTTCTTGGCTTGCGGGTTACTATCCCGGAGATTTGTGAATGGGTTTTCTCTATTGCTTTTTCCCATGACCTAAGGAACACAAAAGAAGGCTAAGTTTGGAGTGGACCGACGAGTGCGACAGGAGTTTTCAAAACCTTGAAAAGATAAACTTGTGTCCGCTCCTATAATTTGTCACTACCGGATGGGCTTGAAGGGATTTGTTTGTTAATTGTGATGCTTCGTAGAGTTGGCTTGGTTGTGTCCTAATCAAATGGTAAGGTGATAGCCTAAATGCTTTCTAGACAACTCAATAGTGCTGAAAAAGAACTATCCTACGCAATGAATGCCTTGAATAAGCCGCGTGGTGTTTGCTTTAAAGATTTGGCGTCATTATTTTTATGGGGTACATGTCGATGTGTTCACCGATCATAAGAGCCTCCAATATGTCTTCACCCAAAAAGATCTCAACTTGAGACAAAGAAGGTGGCTAGAGTTTCTTAAAGATTATGATATGAGTGTGCATTATCATCCCGGTAAAGCTAATGTGGTGGCGGATGCTTTGAGTAGGGTGTCTATGGGTAGCCTAGCTCATGCTGATATTGGTGATAGGGAAATGGCTAGGGAGGTACATCGGTTGGCTAGGTTGGGGGTTAGGTTGGAAGAGGTTGGTATTGGTGGTGTGGTCGTTGTTGATGGTGCTAGGCCTTCCCTGGTGGATGAGGTGATAGCAAAACAAGATCTTGACTCTTCCTTGTTTGAATTGAAGGCCTTGGTGAAAGAGGGCAAGGTGGAAGTTTTCTCCCAAGGGGGAGATGGGGCCCTTAGGTACCAAGGTAGGTTGTGTGTGCCTTGTGTTGATGGTTTGAGGGAGAAAATTCTTGAGGAGGCTCATAATTCTTCCTACTCCATCCACCCCGGTTCCACCAAAATGTATAGAGATTTGAGGGATGTGTATTGGTGGAGAGGCATGAAGAAGGACATTGCCAATTTCGTCTCCGGTTGTCATAATTGTCAACAAGTCAAGGCCGAACATCAAAGGCCGGGTGGTCTAACCCAAGACATAGAGATTCCTACTTGGAAGTGGGAAGAAATTAATATGGATTTTGTAGTTGGTTTACCCAAGACTAGAAAAGGTTTTGATTCTATTTGGATGGTGGTTGATAGGATGACAAAATCGGCTCATTTTCTACCGGTAAAGACAACATATGGGGCGGAAGATTATGCAAGGTTATATATTCATGACTTGGTAAGGTTGCATGGGATTCCTCTATCCATCATATCGGACCGTGGTACTCAATTTACTTCACACTTTTGGAAGTCTTTCAAAAGGGGTCTAGGTACGAGAGTCAAGCTTTCTACGGCCTTTCACCCGCAAACGGATGGACAAGCCGAAAGGACTATCCAAACACTTGAGGATATGCTTAGGGCTTGTGTATTGGGGCTTAAGGGTAGTTGGGATGATCATCTTCCATTGATTGAGTTTGCCTATAACAATAGCTATCATTCTAGCATCGGTATGGCTCCTTTTGAGGCTCTCTATGGGAGGCGTTGTAGATCACCGGTTGGGTGGTTTGAGTTTGGTGAGGTGGCCTTGTTAGGACCAGACCTAGTTATGGAGGCTCTTGAGCAGGTTAGGATGATTAGAGAAAGGTTGAAGATGGCCCAAAGTCGCCAAAAGTCCTATGCCGATGTGAGGAGAAGGGCTCTTGAATTCCGAGTTGGTGATTGGGTTTATTTGAAGGTGACACCCATGAAGGGTGTGGTTCGTTTTGGTAAGAAGGGCAAGTTGAGCCCAAGATACGTGGGTCCTTCTAAGGTGATGAGGAGAATTGGCAAGGTAGCTTATGAGTTGGAATTGCCTAGCGAGATGGATTTGGTTCATCCGGTATTTCATGTGTCTATGTTGAGGCATGTGTGGGTGATCCGATGCCCATTTGGTCTTTGATTTGTGGTGTTGTTGAAGATAATTTGACCTATGAAGAGGTTTCCGTCACAGATTTTAGATAGACAAGTGAAGGGTGAGAAACAAAGATGGGGGCTTCCCATTACAATCCCTTGGAAGGAGGCCGAAGCGGACATGCAAGGGCGATATCCTTATCTTTTCCACTCCACTCGAGCCTAAGGTATTGATCTGAGCCCTTTATAAAATCTCAGGTCTTAAGTTCAGCCCCATGTCATTGCATACATTCATGCTTAAGTTGACAAGTTCATTGTGGTTTTACAACTATGTTGAGGTTTTGAAATAAGGTGTAAGTGCATTGTTGCATCCTTATGTGGGCTGAAATTTCCATGTTTGTGTCTCTCATGTACGTTTCTTTAACATTCGGGGACGAATGTTCCCAAGGGGGAGATATTGAAACGACCCAAAAATGCCCGAAAATGTGCTTAGGAACACCTATAAATTGTAATTTTCAAAATATATCTCAAATCCGTGATTTATTTCGGAAATTCGACTTCAAATATTCTTTATTTGTGGGGTCAAATTGAGTGGGAAAATGGTCCTAATAAACCCGAATTTTAGAGCAACCGTATCAAAATTCGAAAATCGCAAAAATTGCGATTTTGAGGGTCAACTTTAAAGGGGCATATCTCTTAGCACACAAGGAACTGGAAGGGCTGCAACCTATCAAATTAAATCTATTTGAGTTAGCTTTCCAACGCACTTGGTTTCACCTTATTCCGCGTTAGGATGAGGGAGTTATGACCATTTTCGTAAAACCTGTCTGTGCAGATTTTTCAATTTCCAGTGAGCGAATTTACTAGGCGGGTTGGAGTCATTTTTTTATAAAAAGGGGATATGTCCATACTTATTCATTTTCTTAACTCCAAAAACACTCTCTAAGCCCTCTCCAAAAATTCCACCAAGATCTTCAACCAAATTCAAACATCTCAAGCTCTAATTCCGGATTCAAGACTCAATCTCAAGTTTCGATTCTCCATTCCAATCTTCATCAAGGATTCTCCAAAGTTGAGGTATGTGGGTTTGATTGTGGAAACCTTCCTTTCCACAAGTCCAACCATTTATCCTCTATTTCTACTCCAAGTTTATGGGTCCTTATGATTATTTATGAACTCTTGAAATTATGGAATTACTACTACACACCCTATTATGGTCCATTTTGCATATTATCATGAAATGGAATTATTATGTGATGTTTATGGTTTACATGCTTCCATGATCAAATTATGAAGGTTGATATATATATGTATGTTGTTGGTGGGCTGATTTATATGGATTTGGAATTGGTTGGACTTAGTATTCTTGAAATACATGATTTCATTTACATGAACAATTGCCCACCTTGTGTTTGATAAAATGCCCATTTATAGAATTCTTAGGAAAGGGAAGGTCCAAGGTACGTCCTAATGAGACGGTGGTTAATGTTAATTACTGAAAAAATGATGATTGAATGGGACACAATGTATATGATTTTCTCTAAATAAGTGTTTGTGAGTCGAACCAATGCCTAGTACGGGGGGTAAGTAGGGCCCGTATAACCATATCTGAGGGGTTTGTACCTCTTGGTTGCCTAGTACGGGGGGTAGTAGGCCCGTATAACCATATCGAGGGGTTGTAAACCTTGGTTTGCCTAGTACGGGGGGTAGTAGGCCCGTATAACCGTATCGAGGGGTTGGTACCTTGGTTGCCTAGTACGGGGGGTTGTAGGCCCGTATAACCATATCGAGGGGTTGTACCTTGGTCCCTAGCTCGGGGGGTGGTAGGCCCGTGTAACCATATTGAGGGGTTTGTACCTCTTTCGCCTCTCCAAGGGGGTGGTAGGCCTTGGAAATACTATATTGATGGTCACTCGCCACACATGTACTACGTCCCATTAAATATGATTTTTATGTAAGCATCATTATACATATTATTTTATTAATATGCTATCTATTGGGTATGATTACGCATTTTTCCTATGAAGTCCATCTAATGTAGCATTGCATTGCATCCCATATACTTAGTACATTCAAATGTACTAACGCATACTCTATGCCTACATGATGTCACCATGTAGGGACCGGAGCACCGCTTGACCATCCTCCTCCGCGTGGCTAGTACGATTTTCTATAGTCGTTATTGGTGAGTCCTCCATTTCGGGGACGTTGCTCATGATCTTTTGCTATGTATAAAACTTTTCCTTTCTAGTTATGTTTTTACTATGAGGGTGAGCCCGGTAGTTTGTCTTGGCCCCCGCTAAGTACTCATGTTTAGAGGTGGTGTTGAACAAGTTGTGTTTTATGCTTGAGCTTGACTCATCTATGGTATTTATGTATCATTTCTTTTTTTTCTTCTTGCTCCTTTAGTCCCGATTTCCCCTTGACTATGCTTATCGCTTATGGTCATTTAATTGCTTCCGCGACCAAGGATGTGTAATGATACGCTATGAGGCTTGTTTGGGGTTCCTTCGGGTTCCCCATTCGCCGGTCACATCTAGGCCCTAGGCTTGGGTCGTGACAGTAAGGTTGCTTATGAACTTGATTTACCTAATGATTTGGCATCGGTGCATCCGGTTTTCCATGTCTCATTGTTGAAGAAATGTGTTGGTGATCCGACATCTATAGTACCATTAGAGAATCTTGGCATAAAGGATAGCCTTTCCTATGAAGAAGTTCCGGTTGAGATTTGAGATTTTAGACTGGCAAGTCCGAAAGTTAAGAAATAAAGAAGTTGCTTCCGTGAAGGTTCTTTGGAGGAATCAATTAGTTGAGGGTGCTACTTGGGAGGCCGAGGCCGATATAATGTCCAAATATCCTCATCTCTTTCCCTCCGATCCTACTCTAGCTTGAGGTATCTAGTACTCATGGTTCATTCTTTTGTTTCATGTGTCTTAGTTATTTCCATGATTCCTTCTTTGTGCAAGTTCATGAAGAGTCTAAAGCTTGAGAAATGAGCTAGCTTGATTGATTTCCTTATGATTATGTGCATTTGAGAGTGAATTGCATTAAGCCTTTATGAAATGATGTTTAGAACATGCTTTAGCTTGGAGTTGATGTTTCCTCCTCGGATATGTGCCTTTATGTGATTGTATTCTTGGTTGGGTTGTTAGCTATTGTTTCTACCTTCCTCATGATGTCTTGACTCTCATTGAGGACCCAAGGGGAGATAATGTAATACCCCAGATTCGAAAGGGTGGAAAATTTCTGATTTCTGGCCTGGTGCCAGTAACGACGGAGGCCACCTACGGACCGTAGGCTGACTTACAACCCGTAAGTGGGAACCATGGGTGGCAGGTTAGTGATCTCAAAATGTCAAGTTGCAGAACCTCAACGACGGCTTGCCAGGATGGCCCGTCGATCTTGGTACAAGCCGTAGCTGGAGACCTGGCGTTGACGGGTCCAAGCTAACAGTCTCTGAACCCAACAACGGTTGACCAGGACGGTCCGTGGTTGGACCTATGGACCGTAGGTCAAGCCGTCGATAGGGTCCGACAGTTAATTTTAAGAGGGGCTTTTGGTCTTTTCACCCAATGATTTATTTATCAACTAAGGTCGGTTCCTTACTATTGTTAACACTATATAAGCCTTTTTAATCCAAAAATATTTACCCTTCAAAATCACTTTACAAGTTTCCCCAAACTCTTCTCCCTCAAATATTTCACTCTCTAGAAGTTAGAAGAAGAAGAAGAGGGCAAGCTAGGGTTCAAGAAATAAAGCTTTCTTCATCAATTGCTTAAGGAAATTGAGCACAAAGGTATGATAGTCTTCATCCATAGAGCCCTTTCCTCCATGGAATCCTTAAAATCTCCAATTTCAAGTTAGAAATTCCCAATTGAAATAAGGGTTTTCTTCCATGTCATGGGTTCTTTGCAAAGTTGCTTCAATTGATTGTTTTACGAATTTTGAAGTATAAATTGAGTTGAATTTCATGAATTTCATGAATTTAGATGAATCCCCATGAACCGATGTCTTCTTCCCCAATTTCAAAATTATGAATGTGTTGATGGGTTGAATTGTGAAGACATGAATTTCATGAAGTCTATATGAACCTATGTCTGAATTATGATTCCTAAGCTAAGACTTTTCATGATGAGATTATGGATGACCTGAGGATGGTTTTATGAAAGTAAGCATGCTCAATCAAAAACTATGATTTTCCTTTATCATGTGGGTTCCTTCAATTATGATCAAATTGCCTTGTTTATAGTTTTCTAAGCATGAGTTTGCATTGAATTGCACGATTTAGGAGAAATTCTCATGAACCCATGTGAACTCATGATTTGTAAGTTATGAGCATGATGAACTATGTAAAGATGAAGTTTATGAAATTATGCATGTCTTTTATGAAGCTAATGATGAATTAAGGGTGCTTTGAGATTGAAGCATCAAAGTTTATGATATGTTGATGTTGTTGTTGAGTTGTGAAAGGAATTCTCATATATTACTCAGCCCATGAATGTGAAAAGTTTTCTCAGATGTAATGATTCATAACTTGTTGAAAGGCTTGCTCAACTAAATTTGAATCGATGATTAAGGAGCTATTCTAATGAAGGGACAAGAGGCAATCACCCATGTTCCCTAATGTAGACAAGAGGCGATCACCCATGTCTACTAATAATGAACTTGTGACTAATGATAGACAAGAGGTGATTACCCATGTCTACTTATGATAATTGAACAATGTTTAGTCCGTGGGAATTATGCTTAGCACCGAGTGGACAAGTGGCGATTACCCATGTCCCATAAACTATGTGACACATGGTCTATGATAGACACTATCTAGTGGATCCACGTAAGCTATATGTTAAGTAAAGGGTCCTATCTTGGCAAGTAGGATGGCCCTATCGGTGTGGGGTTAGACGCCGGATTCCATGTTGATAGCTCACATGGTCATACATGTCGGTTAAGGCTACTTTCCCCAAACAAAGAATTAAAGTGCTTTTAAGATATTTCTCAAGTGAAGTAAAGATGTTTAGCTTGCTTTGACCATGGTTTATGATTTATGTTGCTAACCTTTCTCATGTTTTAGCTTGGTCATTGCATGCCATGAAAATGTCCCGTTTTAGCATGTTTATATGATTTTGTGCATTGCTATCATATTTAGTACATTCCTCGTACTAATGCATACTTTTTGCCTACATTGTCTCATAATGTAGGAATTGATGATTCTCCATCTATTCGTGGCTAGAGCTTAGTAGAAGGTTTTTGGAAGACTTGGTGAGTCCTCATGCATTCGAGGACATAGTCTTGTTGTTCTTACTTTTGTGTTCCTTTGCTTTGACATTGTATTGGGTTACGTCCCAAACTTTATTTCTCATTCTTATGTTAGATTGGCTTTGAGACATATGGTGTAGACTTCCGCTACTTTCTTAAAATCTTTGATATGAAATTGTCTTTTAAACTCATGAATCTCTATGATCTTGTATGTATTTATGCTAAGTGGCTTGTATGAGGCCTTTCGGGGTCTTGTACGCCATGTCACGTCTAGGGGGTACTCTAGGTCATGACAATCCCGCTCAATCATAGAAAGCTTACCGGGGTTGTTTCATGTCACACCTCGAGCCTACACCCTGGACGTGGCCAGCATTCGAGAATCATTGCTAATCCCCAAGCGAACCCTTGGCCTGACTGACTCTTTAGCGGAAGACTTAGTCAAGCAATATGTGGCTTAAAACAAAATTTGATCGTTTAAACTAAAAGTTAATACTCAACTTAAACGTCTAAAAATACTCAATGTAATAACCATTATAGTTGTAAAATAGTTTAACAAGAACTCCGATGACATCTCAAATCTAACTATCTATGAAGCCCCTAACAGTAAGATACGTGCCGAGACAAGACCCACGACATCTCAAAGTTACTAAACTGAAAGTAAATGTGAATTCCTTAGGAATGCAAGGAGGCTCACCAAAAGCTATCTGAAGTGCAAAGTGATTTAAGCGAAGCGCCTGTTGATGATCCTAAACACCTGTATCTGCATCATAGAAAGATTCAAGTCGAATGATATTAGTTCATGAAATGTACAAGTATGTAATATAGCCGAAGTGAAATAACTAAAAAAAGGGACTACAATAGATAAAATATACTCAAGCTTAATGTAAAGCAATAAAAGAGTTAAATCACTTATAACTTTACAAATACTTACTTATCTATGAACTCAATATAATAGGTGATATATGAAAATACACTTTAACTCTAATTGAGAGATTCTCTAACCGACAACCATCACTATGACCTACGTGATGATACAACGTCTCGCCCACGCTGCCAGAACTGCCCTATACCTTGCCGGGGTATAGAACCTCTCAACTAAGTAGATCTACTACGCAATAAGGAATCATATAAAAAGCATGACCCTTTTAAACCAAATTGGCGACATGGTTTATGAGGATGTTGAATTGTCTGAACTCATCCCCATATCGGTACTCAATACTACTCCCAATAATATATACTCATGCTCAAATCTATAAAACATACTCTTTCTCTGGTTTTGAGGTAATTGCTTAAAATATCCTCTTAAAAGAGGTAATACTCTGAATTATCTCTGAACTCATTACTTATTTAGACAGCAAGGTTTCTATTTTCTCAATGTAAAAAGTGTTACTTGGGAATACTTAGTTCCCTTGTACTCTTACTCGAATCATGTTAAAAATTCTTTGTCAAAACTCCTCTTTGCTTTCTCAGAAAATCAATTTAAAACGATTATGTTTGTTTGAAAGATCCTCAATAAGAACTCAATGAATACTTAGGGATATGGTTCATACTGAAAAATAGACATGAACAATTAATTCAATCATCTCAATGCACAATATACAACAACTCAATAATTAGGAATAGAAACTCAAAATCAAAAAATTAAGAACTCAGAACTCAACATCAAACTCATCTCAAGAATACTTAAAACTAAGGATAGAACCCTAGATTTTTCTTTTACTGATAGACAGTAGATGTTGGGCGTGAGGGTGAACTATTCCAAAATTATGATAGCCTTATATACCTGGAAAAAAAACAAAGTTCTTGGCGAAATCGACAAAGTTCAAAGAACGCTCGAAACCCTAGCTTTTTCTCCTCTTGGAACCTTGCTCTAAAGACTTGAAGTGTTAATGAACATAAAAGAACTGATTAACACTTTCTAAATCCTTAACTAGGTGTAAAAAGGTTAGTGTTTAGGCTTAGAAAGGGTAGGAAAAGACTAAACTACGCTTCTTAAAAACTGATGAAAACCGTCTATGGGTCCATCTACGGTTCATGGTTTGTTCTACGGACCGTAGATCCTATCCATGGAATTTATATTAAATTTTAATGCTCAAAATTTCATTCTACGGGTCCAATATATGACCCGTAGAAGTTTCTATGGACCATAGATCCAATCTGTAGACTTTATACAATTTCAGGCTCAAAAGTCCATTCTACGGGTCCAAATTACGGCCCGTAGAAGTTCCTACGGTCCTTAGATGGATCCGTAGGAATTGGACTCCAAAAATCAGACCCTCTAAAGTTTTTGACGACTTGATAGTACAGGTCGTCAAAATTTTGACGGCCCATAGAAACAAGTCATAGGAACTTACTCAGGAATCTTGATGTGACATTCTTTGGTAAAATGGTCATAACTTTTTACTCCAAACTCAAATGAGGCAAACTTGGTTGTGTTGGAAAGAGGACACAAAGACCTTCAATTTAGTTGGTCATAGGCCAGCTAAATCATTATGTTCTAGGAGATATAATCGTTTGAAGTTGACCTAAGTAGAATCTTATGTGAAAACTCAATCGGTAAGAAGTTTTCAACGCAACTTTGTGCTAGGGGGGATTCTTATGACCTTAATTCATATTCAAATCCATTCCCACACTAAATAATTGAACTTTACACATGAGCAATTTAAGAATCACCCGATACAACCTTACATGTAAATAAATAATGATTCAGGTGTTAGCTTAGAAATTTTTGGGGTGTTATAATATCTTTCCAGTTGAATCATTCGTCCTCGAATGATGGATGAACTGAGCATTGAAAGGGTAGGGAAATGTTTAAAAGCCCAATTATATGAAAAATACACATAAAACTTTTGAACTCAAAACAATGAAAGAGGGACTAAATTGAATGAGTAATTTATGAAGAGTTAATACCTTGGAGTGGAACTAAATTGGAGGAATAGAGATGAGGGTATCTAGTCTTTGTATCCTCCTCAGCTTCCCAAGTTGCCTTTTCAAAAAATTGATTTCTCCATAAGACCTTCACTAGTGCAACCTGTTTAGTTCTCAACTTATGAACCTGACGATCAATAATTTGATTGGGAATCTCCTCATAAGATAGGTTATCCTTGATATATACCAATATTCTGGATAGGCACAATAAGTGAAGGATCACCCAAACACTTCTTTAGCAATTAGCATAGAGATGTGAAATACTGGATGGACAGCCGCTAACTCTGGTGGTAGCTCCAAATCATAAGCTACATTACCAACTCTCTTGGATATCTTGTAAAGACCAATATATCGGGGGCTGAGCTTTCCTTTCTTACCAAACCTCATAACACCCTTCATGGGTGAAACCTTCAAATAGACCCAATCATTAACCTCAAACTCCAAGTCTCTCCTTCTAACATCTGTATAGGATTTCTGACGACTTTACATTGTTTTCAACCTTTCTTGAATAGTCTTCACCTTCTTCGTAGCTTGATGAAGCAAGTATGACCCTATCAACTCAGCTTCACTAACCTCAAACCAACCAATAGGAGACCTACATCTTCGTCCATAAAGAGCCTCATAAGGAGCCATCTGGATACTGGAGCGATAACTATTATTGTAAGCAAACTCTATGAGAGGCAAGTGATCATCCCAATTACCTTGAAATCCATGACACATGCTCTCAACATATCCTCTAGGGTCTGAATTATGCGCTCTACTTGGCTATTCAGCTGCGGATGAAAAGAAGTACTAAGGTTTACCTTCGAACCCAACCCTCTCTGAAATGACTTCTAAAACTGAGCGGTTAATTTAGCACCCCTATCCAAAATGATGGACAAAGGGACTCCATGAAGTCAGACTATCTTAGAGATGTACAAACTCATATAATCTTCTGCTGAATTGGTAGTCTACAGCGGTAAGAAATGGGCTGATTTATTTATTCAATCTATAATCACCATAATCAAATCATGCTACCTGCGAGATCGCGACAAACTAGTTGTGAAGTCCATATTAATCATTTCCCACTTCCATTCCGGAAGAGCTATGTTATGAGCCACAGCACATGGCCTTTGGTGTTCAACCTTGACTTGTTGAAAATTTGGGCACTTAGCAACAAAATCTACAATACATCTCTTCATACTACTCCACCAATAGACTTCTCTGAAGTCATGGTACATCTTTGTGGAGCCTGGATGGATCTAATATCTGGAACTATGAGCTTCTGTCATGATCCTCTCTTGGAGCTCATTCACCTTAGGAACACACAATCTACCTTGATATCTCAAAACACTATCTCCCCCTTGTTCAAAAGCCATCACCTTCTGCTTATGAACATTTGCCTTTAGCTCAAGTAAGATAGGGTCTTTGTCTTGCTTCTCCTTCACTTCAGATACTAATGACGATTCAGCCCCATTCATCACAATAACTCTACCTTCACTATAATCAAACAAACGGACTCCCAAATGTGCAAGTCTATGAACTTCCTTAGCCAACTCATTCTTGCCTTCCTCGATATGAGTAGTACTCTCCATGGACAACTTGCTCAAGGCATCAGCAACAACGTTAGCCTTACCTGGGTTGTAACACCCCAAGCTTCCAATGGATTTTAAAATGCAGAACTCACCTGAAGACAGTGACCTACGGAGGCCACCTACGGGCCGTAGATGGATTGACGGGCCATAGGTGGGAACCGTCAATGGCACTGTGAAATTTCAGGATTTTCAAGTTTCTGAACTTTGACCTACGAAATAGCAGGACGGTTCGTAGTCCAGTTGACGGGTCGTAGATGGGTTCCGTAGATGCCTTCCAGACTTAGCCAAATTTTTAGCCCAAAATGAACTTTCTGAATCAATTGACGGAAGAGCAGGATGGTCCATCAATTGATGTACGGACCGTAGATCCTGTCTGTCGATTGGCCCCGACAGTTTTAATGAATGGTTTTTTTGTCTTTTTCTAATTGATTACCTATTAAGCTAAGTCGGTTATGCCCTTAATCTAAGACCAATAAATACTTTCTAAGCCTAATTCCTTTCATCCTAATTCATTCCAAAACTCTCCTCTCTCAAATATTTCTCTCTCAACTCTCAAGGAAGAAGAAGAAGCTAGGATCCTCCATTGAAGACCTTTGATCTTCTCCAATTTCTTGTGGATTGCTTTGAGGTATGATAGTATTCACCATTAGGAGTCCTTTCCTCCAATGGGTCCTTCCTCTTCTTCATGATTTTCAAAGGTTTACTCTAACCCAATTGAATTAGGATTTGTGATCAATCATTGTGGGTTCTTCAATTATGATTCCAATCATTGATTTTATGATTCCTAGTGCACGATTTAGCGTGATAAAGTAACTTAGTGCACGAATTAGCATGAATTACATGATTTGATGTCAAGATTCCATGAACCCCCATGATCCCAAACTATTTCTCCCCAAGTTGATAATCTATGCTTTGATTGTTGGGTTGAGTTATGATTTGATGAAGTTTATGAATTCTCTATGAAATCAAGCATGAATTAGGAATGAATTGAGAATAATCTTATGAATTTAGCATGATCAATTCAAAAGCATGATTTTCCTCTATTATGTGAGTTCCTTCAAGTATGGGTAAATTGTCCTAATTATGGCTTTATAAGCATGAGCTTGCATTGAATTGCATGATATGAGTTGAACTTGCATGAACCCTCATGAACTCTATGAACTATGAAATATGAGAGCTATGAACTATGAAATATGAGAGTGATGAACTAAGGGTAATTTTAGAGTAAAGTACCAAAGTTATGCTATGATGATGCTATGATTGAGTAGTGAAAGGTTTTCTCACGTAATTCTCCCATTATGATAAAAGAAGAACAAAGAGGCGATTACCCATGTTCTTAAGGGACTATTCTAATGATGTAAACTTGGACAAGGTTCATGAAAGATGAATATCTATAAGCATGATTTTAGCTTGGATTGGTAACCCTAGTTGTACCTCTCCATTTATAATGATATGAATATGTTAATGACTAATTCGTGGGAATTATGCTTAGCACCGAGTGGATATTGAGATGGAAGCCCTCCCGTTAGTAGAGGCTGGGTCTTCTAGTGAAAGCTCTCCTGTTAGTAGAGGCCGAGTTTTCCAGATGGAACTCTCCCGTTAGTTGAGGCCGAGTCTCCTAAAACAATCTCTATCCCATAAACTATGTTGCCACCATAGGATGTTGTCTTTAAGTAGACATTAGCTAGTGGATCCACATAAGCTAAGAAGTTCATGGTCTTACCTTGGCAAGTAGGACACCCCTTTACAGTGTGGGGTAGACACCGGATTCCATGTTGATAGCTCACACGGTCTTATATGTCGGTTAAGGCTATTCCCTACAAGTTAATGAATAAGTGTTCTCATTATGACGTAAAGAAAAGATAGAAAGATGATTTAGCTTGCTTTGGCCTTGATACATGCTTTATGTTTCATGTTTCTCATGTTTATCATGTTTTTAGCTTGGCCATTACATGTCATGATTATGTCTCTCTCTAGCATGATTTATGTGTTTATGTGCATTGCTATCATACTTAGTACTTAATTGTGCTAACGCATACTTTTGCCTGCATCGACTTCCTTGGTGTAGGATGTGACAGTTCATCTACTCATGGCTAGAGCTTTGACTTAGAGTTGAGAAGAAGACCTGGTGAGTCCTCATCCACCCGAGGACATAGCCTTGTCGGATTTTACTTTGGTGTCTTTCCTTATGTTGGATATTTTATTGGGCTGCGTCCCTATCACTTTTACTCATATTCTATGATATAAGAAGGCTTTGAGAAATGAGTTGTAGACTTCCGCTGTTTGGAGTAAAGCTTAGATATAAAAATGCTCTTCTGAACTCTTATTTCTCTATATCTTGTATGCTATGTATGCTAAGGGCTTGTATGAGGCCTCTCGGGATCTTTTACGCCGTGTTACATCTAGGCGCTTCCCTGGGTCGTGAAAACTTGGTATTCAGAGCGCAAGGTTTTAAAAAGATCCTAGGATGTCTCATAGGCCGTGTCAAGTAGAGTCTTGTTCATGAGTATGAAGCGTGCCACATTTATGAATGAGAGGCTATAATACGTTTAAGAAATTCCACTTCTTTCATTACTCTTAAGTCGTGCCATAGAGTTTAACTCTATATATCTCTCTCCTAATCTCTATCCTATGCATTTCAGGATATGGTGACCCGAAGAGCTACGCTAGAAGAAATATGGGAGAAAATGTGGAACAAGAAGCTCCTCCTCAAGCTCCTCAAGTTCCGGCCGACCCTTTGGCGGAACAAGTTACTAATGCGAAGTTTAGGGCTGCTTTGTAAGTGTTGGCTCAAGCCGTGACTGCTCAAGCCAATAGAGAGGTGGTGGCTCCCGTGAACCCAAATGTGGGTACGGCGGCATCAAGAGTGAGGGACTTTACGAGGATGAATCCTCCGGAATTCCATGGCTCTAAGGTTGAGGAAGATCCTCAAGAGTTCATCGATGAAGTGTACAAGGTGTTGATGATCATGGGTGTGAAGCCGGAAGAAAAGGAAGAGTTAGCCGCTTATCAACTTAAGGGTGTTGCCCAAATTTGGTTCAATCAATGGAAGAGTGAGAGGGAGGTTAATGATGGTCCTCTTGATTGGGAGATATTCGAGGTTGCTTTCCTTGATAGGTTCTTCCCTCTTGAGAAGAGAGAGGCTAAGGTGCTTGAGTTTATCAACCTTCGACAAGGAAATATGAGTGTGAAAGAGTATGCATTGAAGTCCACACATTTGGCTAGATATGCTCCGTCCATAGTTGACGACTCAAGGGCAAGAATGAGTAAATTTGTGTCAGGATGGTTGTTATAATTCTGGAAAGTGTGGTCACAAGATGAGGGATTGTCCATCACTCACGGCCAAGGGAAGAAAGAATAATAAAGCTCCACCTAGAGGATCGGGTTCGAATGCTCATAAGCAAAACCGATTTTGTGCACTTCAGGTTCGTCATGAGCAAGAGAGCTCTCCCGATGTGGTTACTGGTATGTTAAGAGTTTTCCATTTTGATGTTTATGCTTTGCTTGATCCCGGTGCTACTTTGTCTTTTGTGACGCCATATGTGGCTATGAGGTTTGATGTTGTTCCGGATGTGTTGCTAGATCCTTTTCGTGTCTCTACTCCGATTGGAGAATCTATCATGGCTAAGAGAGTTTATCGAGATTGTCCCGTCTCCTTATCCCATAGAGTCACTCATGTTGATCTTGTAGAGCTTGATATGCTAGATTTTGATGTTATTGTTGGGATGGATTGGTTGCATGCTTGTTATGCCTCTATTGATTGTAGGACCCGAATGGTCAAGTTTCAGTTTCCAAATGAGCCTATCTTAGAGTGGAAGGGAGGAAATTCTATGTTTCAAGGTCAATTTTTTTCGTATCGAAAAGGTAGAAAGATGATCTCTATGGGGTGCATTTACCATCTTGTTAGGGTGAGGGATATAGATTTCGAGACACTTACTCTTGAGTCGGTTCCCATTGTTAATGAGTTTCCGAAAGTGTTTCCTGATGACTTGCCTGGTATTCTTCCCGAAAGGGAAATAGAATTCGATATTGACCTTCTCCCAAATACGCAACCTATTTCTATTCCTCCTTATGGAATGGCTCCGGCGGAACTTAAGGAACTAAAAGAGCTGTTGAAAGACTTGTTGGATAAGGGTTTCATCCGGCCAAGTATTTCTCCATGGGGTGCTCCGGTCTTGTTTGTAAGGAAGAAAGATGGTTCACTTCGTATGTGTATCGACTATCGCCAATTGAACAAGGTTACCATTAAGAATAAGTATCCTCTACCAAGGATAGATGACTTGTTTGATCAACTTCAAGGGGCTAGTTTTTTTTCTAAGATCGACCTTCGTTCGGGCTATCACAAATTAAGGGTGAAAGAAGATGATATTTCGAAGACGGCTTTCCAGACTAGGTATGGTCACTCCGAGTTCTTGGAAATGTCGTTTGGGTTGACAAATGCTCCGGCCGCATTTATGGACTTGATGAATAGAGTGTTTAAGCAATACCTTGACATGTTTGTGATTGTGTTTATTGACGACATTTTGATCTACTGAAAGAATGAGGGTGAACATGTTTATCATTGAGGATTGTGTTGCAAGTCCTCAAGGACAAACAACTCTTTGCGAAGTTTAGGAAATGTGAATTTTGGTTAAGGTCCGTGGCTTTTCTTGGTCACATTGTTTCCGGTAAGGGCATTGAGGTAGATCCTAAGAAGACGGAAGCGGTTAAGAATTGGTTTAGACTTTTATCACCTTCGGATATCCGTAGTTTCTTGGGCTTAGTCGATTATCATAGGAGGTTTGTTGAGGTATTTTCTTTAATTTCTTCTCCATTGATGGCTTTCACTCAAAAGACGGTTAAGTTCGTATGATCCAAGGCATGTTAGAAGAGTTTTCAAGAGTTGAAGGATCGACTTACTTCGGCTCCGATATTGACTCTACCGGAAGGATCCGATGGTTTTGTGGTTTATTGTGATGCCTCGAGAATTGGGCTAGGATGTGTTCTCATGCAAAATGGGAAAGTCGTTGCTTATGCTTCAAGACAACTTAAGGTGCACGAAAAGAACTATCCTACGCATGACTTGGAATAAGCGGCAGTTTTGTTTGCCTTGAAAATATGGCGACATTATTTGTATGGGGTATATGTAGATGTCTTCACCGACCATTAGAGTTTGCAATATGTGTTTAAACAGAAAGATTTGAATCTCCGCCAAAGAAGGTGGCTCGAGTTGTTAAAAGACTACGATATGAGTGTTCTCTATCACCCCGGTAAGGCTAACGTGGCGACGGATGCTCTTAGTCGATTATCTATGGGTGGTTAGTTCGCGATGTCCATAGATTGGCTCGATTGGGTGTTAGATTGGTTGATTCTACAAAAGGTGGTGTTACAGTTCACAAGGGTTCCGAATCCTCTTTTGTGCATGATGTGAAAGCAAAGAAAGGTCTTGATCCTAACTTGGTTGAGCTAAAGGAAGCGGTACTCAAGAAGTCCATAGAGGTTTTCTCCCAAGGTGGAGATGGTGTGCTTCAATATCAAGGTCGTTTGTGTGTTCCCAATGTAGAGGGCTTAAGAGAGAAAATTTTATCGGAAGCCCATAGTTCTCGATATTCCATCCACCCAGGAGCTACCAAAATGTACCGTGATTTGCAAGAAATTTATTGGTGGAATGGAATGAAGAAAGATATTACGGAATTTGTGGCTAAGTGTCCTAATTGCCAACAAGTGAAAGTTGAACATCAAAGGCCGGGAGGTTTGACCCAAGATATTAGTATTCCTACTTGGAAGTGGGAAGATATGAATATGGATTTTATTGTGGGTTTGCCTCACACGAGGCAACAATATGATTCGATTTGGGTTTTTGTGGATAGAATGACAAAGTCAGCCCATTTCATTCCTGTCAAGACTTTTTATTCGGTAGAGGATTATGCTAAGTTGTATTTGAGAGAGATGGTTAGGCTGCATGGAGTGCCGTTATCCATTATCTCCGATCATGGTGCACAATTTACTTCTCAATTTTGGAAGTCGTTCCAAAAAGGCCTTGATACTCGTGTTAAGCTTAGTACGGCCTTTCATCCCCAAACCGATGGGCAAGCGGAGCGTACTATTCAAACCTTGGATGATTGGGTTTACTTGAAAATCTCACCCATGAAGGGTGTAATGACATTTGGGAAGAAAGGGAAGCTTAGTCCCCGTTATGTAGGCCCATATCAGATTTTGAGACGTGTTGGTAAGGTTGCTTATGAGCTTGACTTGCCTAATGATTTGGCATCTGTGCATCCGGTTTCCCCATGTCTCATTGTTGAAGAAGTGTGTTGGTGATCGGACCACTATAGTGCCATTAGAGAATCTTGGCATAAAGGATGGTCTTTCCTATGAAGAGGTTTCGGTTGAGATTTTAGACCGGCAAGTACGGAAGTTAAGGAATAAGGAAGTTTCTTCCGTGAAAGTTCTATGGAGGAATCAGTTGGTTGAGGGTGCTACTTGGGAGGCCGAGGCCGATATGATGTCCCGATATCCTCATCTCTTTCCTTCCGATCCTACTCTAGCTTGAGGTATCTTGATCCTCATGGTTCATTCTTTTGGTCTCATGTGTCATAGTTGATTTCCAAGATTCCTTGATAGTGTATGTTCATGAAGAGTCTTATACGATTATGTGCATTTGAGTACGAGTTGCATAAAGTCTTCATGATATGATGTGTTGATCATGCTTTAGCTTGGAGTTAATGTTTCCTCCTCGGATATGTGCATTTATGTGATTGTATGCTAGGTTGGGTTGTTAGTCAGTGTCTATTACCCTTCTCAAGATGTCTTGATTCTCATTCGAGGATGAATATTCCCATGGGGGATATATTGTAACACCCCAAGCTTCCAATGGATTTTAAAATGCAGAACTCACCTGAAGACAGTGACCTACGGAGGCCACCTACGGGCCGTAGATGGATTGACGGGCCATAGGTGGGAACCGTCAATGGCACTGTGAAATTTCAGGATTTTCAAGTTTCTGAACTTTGACCTACGAAATAGCAGGACGGTTCGTAGTCTAGTTGACGGGTCGTAGATGGGTTCCGTAGATGCCTTCCAGACTTAGCCAAATTTTTAGCCCAAAATGAACTTTCTGAATCAATTGACGGAAGAGCAGGATGGTCCATCAATTGATGTACGGACCGTAGATCCTGTCTGTCGATTGGCCCCGACAGTTTTAATGAAGGGCTTTTTTGTCTTTTTCTAATTGATTACCTATTAAGCTAAGTTGGTTATGCCCTTAATCTAAGACCAATAAATACTTTCTAAGCCTAATTCCTTTCATCCTAATTCATTCCAAAACTCTCCTCTCTCAAATATTTCTCTCTCAACGCTCAAGGAAGAAGAAGAAGCTAGGATCCTCCATTGAAGACCTTTGATCTTCTCCAATTTCTTGTGGATTGCTTTGAGGTATGATAGTATTCACCATTAGGAGTCCTTTCCTCCAATGGGTCCTTCCTCTTCTTCATGATTTTCAAAGGTTTACTCTAATCCAATTGAATTAGGGTTTGTGATCAATCATTATGGGTTCTTCAATTATGATTCCTAGTGCACGATTTAGCGTGATAAAGTAACTTAGTGCACAAATTAGCGTGAATTACATGATTTGATGTTAAGATTGCATGAACCCCCATGATCCCAAGCCAATTCTCCCCAAGTTGATAATCTATGCTTTGATTGTTGGATTGAATTATTATTTGATGAAGTTTGTGAATTCTCTATGAAATCAAGCATGAATTAGGAATGAATTGAGAATAATCTTATGAATTTAGCATGATCAAGTCAAAAGCATAATTTTCCTCTATTATGTGAGTTCCTTCAAGTATGGGTAAATTGTCCTAATTATGGCTTTATAAACATGAGCTTGCATTGAATTGCATGATATGAGTTGAACTTGCATGAACCCATATGAACGCTATGAACTATGAAATGTGAGCATGATGAATTACGGGTGATTTGAGAGTAAAGTACCAAAGTTATGATATGATAATGCTATGGTTGAGTAGTGAAAGGTTTTCTCACGTAATTCTCCCATTATGATAAAAGAAGAACAAAGAGGCGATTACCCATGTTCTTAAGGGGCTATTCTAATGATGTAAACTTGGACAAGGCCCATGAAAGATGAATATCTATAAGCATGATTTTAGCTTGGATTGGTAACCCTAGTCGTACCTCTCCATGTATAATGATATGAATATGTTAATGACTAATCAGTGGGAATTATGCTTAGCACCGAGTGAATTTTGAGATGGAAGCCCTCCCGTTAGTAGAGGCTGGGTCTTCTAGTGAAAGCTCTCCCGTTAGTAGAGGCCAGGTTTTCTAGATGGAGCTCTCCCGTTAGTCGAGGCCGAGTCTCCTAAAGCAATCTCTATCCCATAAACTATGTTGCCACCATAGGATGTTTTCTTTAAGTAGACATTAGCTAGTGGATCCACATAAGCTAAGAAGTTCATGGTCTTACCTTGGCAAGTAGGACACCCCTTTACAGTGTGGGGTAGACACCGGATTCCATGTTGAGAGCTCACATGGTGTTATATGTCGGTTAAGGCTATTCCCCACAAGTTAATGAATAAGTGTTCTCATGATGAAGTAAAGAAAAGATAGAAAGATGACTTAGCTTGCTTTGGCCTTGATACGTGCTTTATGTTTCATGTTTCTCATGTTTATCATGTTTTTAGCTTGGCCATTACATGTCATGATTATGTCTCTCTCTAGCATGATTTATGTGTTTATGTGCATTGCTATCATACTTAGTACTTAATTGTGCTAACGCATACTTTTGCCTTCATCAACCTCCTTGGTGTAGGACGTGGCAGTTCTCCTACTCGTGGATAGAGCTTTGACTTAGAGTTGAGAAGAAGACTTGGTGAGTCCTCATCCACCCGAGGACATAGCCTTGTCGGATTTTACTTTGATGTCTTTCCTTATGTTGGATATTGTATTGGGCTGCGTCCCTGTCACTTTTACTCGTATTCTATGATATTAGAAGGCTTTGAGACATGAGTCGTAGACTTTCGCTGTTTTGAGTAAAACTTTGAAATAAAAATGCTCTTTTGAACTCTTATTTCTCTATATCTTGTATGTTATGTATGCTAAGGGCTTGTATGAGGCCTCTCGAGGTCTTGTACGCCGTGTACATCTAGGGGCTTTCCTGGGTCGTGACAAACTTGGTATTCAGAGCGCAAGGTTTTAGAAAGATCCTAGGATGTCTCATAAGCCGCGTCAAGTAGAGTCTTGTTAATGAGTGTGAAGCGCACTGCATTTATGAATGAGAGGCTATAAGACGTTTAAGAAATTCCACTTCTTTCATTACTCTTAAGTCGTGTCATAGAGTTTAACTCTATATATCTCTCTTCTAATCCCTATCCTACGCGTTTCAGGATATGGCGACCCGAAGAGCTTACGCTAGAAGAAATATGGGAGAGAATGTGGAACAAGAAGCTCCTCTTAAAGCTCCTCAAGTTTCGGCCGACCCTTTGGTGGAACAATTTACTAATGCGGAGTTTAGGGCTGCTTTTCAAGTGTTGGCTCAAGCCGTGAAGGCTCAAGCCAATAGAGAGGTGGTGGCTCCCATGAACCCAAATATGGGTACGGAGGCATCAAGAGTGAGGGACTTCACTAGGATGAATCCTCCGAAATTCCATGGCTCTAAGGTTGAGGAAGATCCTCAAGAGTTCATCGGTGAAGTGTACAAGGTGTTGATGATCATGGGTGTGACACCGGAACAAAAGGCGGAGTTGGCCGCTTATCAACTCAAGGGTGTTGCCCAAACTTGGTTCAATCAATGGAAGAGTGAGAGGGCGATTAATGAGGGTCCTCTTGATTGGGAGAAATCAAGGTTGCTTTCCTTGATAGGTTCTTCCCTCTTGAGAAGAGAGAGGCTAAGGTGCTTGAGTTTATCAACCTTCGATAAGGAAATATGAGTGTGAAAGTGTATGCATTGAAGTTCATACAATTGGCTAGATATGCTCCGTCCATAGTTGCCGACCCAAGGGCAAGAATGAGCAAATTTGTGTTGGGAGTGTCCGATATGTTGGTGAAAGAGTGCCGCACCGCCATGCTTGTGCATGACATGGATATTTCTCGCCTCACGGTTTATGCCGAACAAATTGAAGAAGAAAAGCTGAAAGGAAAGGTCTAGAGAAACTAGGAGGTCTAGGATCGGAGATTTTAACTTTTCGCATGCAAGGTTCGACGGACATGGTCGTCCTAGATTTCGACAAAGGTTCTCTGGCCAAGGCTCATCCAATGTTCCTCCTAAGTCAAACAATGATAGGGTGTCTAACCCCAAGTCTCAAGGAGTAAATGGTGGTGGTTCTTCATTGTGTACTTGTCCTAAGTGTGGGAGAAAGCATGAAGGTAGATGTCTAGCATGTACGGATGGTTGTTATAATTGTGGAAAGAGTGGTCAAAAGATGAGGGATTGTCCATCACTCATGACCAAGGGAAGAGAGAATAAGCAAGCTCCACCTAGAGGATCGGGTTCGAATGCTCAGAAGCAAAATTGATTTTGTGCACTTCAGGCTTGTCATGAGAAAGAGAGCTCTCCCGATGTGGTTACTGGTATGTTAAGAGTTTTCCATTTTGATGTTTATGCTTTGCTTGATCCCGGTGCTACTTTGTCTTTTGTGACGCCATATGTGGCTATGAGGTTTGATGTTGTTCCGGATGTGTTGCTAGATCCTTTTCGTGTCTCTACTCCGATTGGAGAATCTATCATGGCTAAGAGAGTTTATCGAGATTGTCCTGTCTTCTTATCCCATAGAGTCACTCATGTTGATCTTGTAGAGCTTGATATACTAGATTTTGATGTTATTGTTGGGATGGATTGGTTGCATGCTTGTTATGCCTCTATTGATTGTAGGACCCAAATTGTCAAGTTTTAGTTTCCAAATGAGCCTATCCTAGCGTGCAAGGGAGGAAATTCTATGTTTCGAGTTCAATTTGTTTTTTATCTAAAAGCTAGAAAGATGATCTCTAAGGGGTGCATTTACCATCTTGTTAGGGTGAGGGATATAGATTCCGAGACCCCTACTCTTGAGTCGGTTCCCATTGTTAATGAGTTTTCAGAAGTGTTTCCCGATGACTTGCCTGTTATTCCTCCCGATAGGGAAATAGACTTCAGTTTTGACCTTCTCCCTGATACGCAACCTATTTTTATTCCTCCTTATAGAATGGCTCCGGCGGAACTTAAGGAACAAAAAGAGTAGTTGAAAGACTTATTGGAGAAGGGTTTCATCCGGCCAAGTATTTCTCCATGGGGTGCTTCGGTCTTGTTTGTAAGGAAGAAAGATGGTTCACTCCGTATGTGTATCGACTATCGCCAATTGAACAAGGTTACCATTAAGAATAAGTATCCTCTAACAAGGATAGATGACTTGTTTGATCAACTTCAAGGGGCTAGTTTTTTTTGCTAAGATCGACCTTCGTTCGGGCTATCACAAATTAAGGGTGAAAGAAGATGATATTTCAAAGACGGCTTTCCAGACTAGGTATGGTCACTCCGAGTTCTTGAAAATGTCATTTGGGTTGACAAATGCTCCGGCCGCATATATGGACTTGATGAATAGAGTGTTTAAGCAATACCTTGACATGTTTGTGATTGTGTTTATTGACGACATTTTGATCTACTGAAAGAATGAGGGTGAACATGTTTATCATTGAGGATTGTGTTGCAAGTCCTCAAGGACAAACAACTCTTTGCAAAGTTTAGTAAATGTGAATTTTGGTTAAGGTCCGTGGCTTTTCTTGGTCACATTGTTTCCGGTAAGGGCATTGAGGTAGATCCTAAGAAGACGGAAGCGATTAAGAATTGGTTTAGACTTTTATCACCTTCGGATCCATAGTTTCTTGGGCTTAGCCGATTATTATAGGAGGTTTGTTGAGGGGTTTTCTTCAGTTGCTTCTCCATTGATGGCTTTGACTCAAAAGAAGGTGAAGTTCGTATGGTCCGAGGCATGTGAGAAGAGTTTTCTCATATACCAACTCGGGACCTATCAAAGAAACTTCATCGACTTCAAACCAACCTATAGGAGATTTATAGCTCCTACCATAAAGAGCCTTAAATGGAGCCATACAAATGCTCGAATGGTAGCTATTATTATAAGGGAACTCAATCAAAGGCAAATGATCTTCCCAATTACCGTTAATGTCAATTACACAAGCTCTCAACTTATCTTCTAAAGTTTGGATAGTATGCTCTACTTTTCCATTGGTTTGCGGATGAAAGGTCGTACTAAGCTTAACACGAGTACCAAGGCCCTTTTGGAAAGACTTCCAAAATTGAGAAGTGAATTGGATAACACGATCGGAGATAATTGATAGGGGAACTCCATGCAACCTAACCATTTCCATTAGGTACGACTTAGCATAGTCTTCCGCTTAATAAGAAACCTTGACAGGAATGAAATGAGCCAATTTCATAATACGATCCACAATAATCCAAATCGAGTCATGTTGCCGCCAGGTGCGGCGTAAGCGAACAATAAAGTCCATATTTAAATCTTTCCACTTCCAAGTAGGAATGCTAATGTCTTGGGACAAACCTCCTGGCTTTTGATGCTACACTTGTTGACAATTATGACACTTAGCCACAAATTCTATAATATCCTTCTTCATCCCATTCCACCAATAGACCTCTCGCAAGTCACGGTACATCTTGGTGGCTCTTGGGTGAATGAAATATCAAGAACTATGGGCTTCTGATAAAATCTTCTCCCTCAAATCATCAACATTGGGAACACATAAACGACCCTGATATCGAAGCACACCATCTCCCCCTTGGGAGAAAGCCTCAACGAACTTCTTAAGCACTGTTTCCTTCAATTCTGCCAAAATCAGATCAAGACCTTGCTTGGCTGTCACATCCGACGCAAATGATGATTCAAAATCATTATAAATCATAACACCACATTTAGTAGAATAAACCAGCTGAACACCCAATCGGGCCAATCTATGAACATCTCGAACCAACTCCTTCTTATCATCCTCTATATGAGCAACACTACCCATTGATAGCCGACTAAGAGCATCCGCCACCACATTCACTTTGCCGAGGTGATAGAGGACACTTATATCGTAATCTTTTAACAACTCAAGCCACCTCCTTTGGCGAAGATTTAGATCAATTTGCTTGAACACATATTGCAAACTTTAATGGTCGGTAAAGAAATCAACAAGGACACCATATAAGTAATGTCTCCAAATCTTTAAAGCAAACACGATCGCCACTAATTTTAAATCATGGGTAGGATAGTTCTTTCATTGGATTTTAAGTTGCCGTGAAGCATAAGCAATGACCTTCCCATTTTGCATAAGAATACATCCTAGTCCGACCCTTGAAGCATCACAATAAACCACAAACCCTTCGGATCCTTTCGATAAAGTTAGTATAGGAGTGGAGGTAAGTCTATCTTTCAATTCTTGGATACTCTTTTCACACACTTCAGACCATACAAACTTAACTTTCTTTTGGGTCAATGCCACCAATGGAGAGGCAATCGAAGAAAACACTTCCACAAATCTTCTACAATAACCAAACAAACTCAAGAAACTTCTAATATCTAAAGGGGATAGAGTTGTAGGCCAACTCTTAACCATATTCGTCTTCTTAGGATCTACCTCAATACCTTTACCGGAAATAATGTGACCAAGAAAAGCCATGGATCTCAACCAAAGCTCACATTTACTAAACTTTGCAAAGAGTTGTTGGTCCTTGAGGACTTGCAATACAATCCTCAAATGATTGGTGTGCTCATCCTCATTTCTTAAATAAATCAAGATATCATCGATGAACACAATCATAAACATGTCAAGATATTTTCTAAACACTATATTCATCAAGTCCATAAATGCGGCCAGAGTATTTCTCAAGCCAAACAACATTACCAAGAATTCATAATGACCATACCGAGTTCGGAAAGCCATCTTTGGAATGTCATCTTCCTTCACCCTCAATTGGTGGTAACCCAACCGAGGATCAATCTTAGAGAAGTAACTCGCTTCTTGGAGTTGGTCAAACAAATCATCTGTCCTTGGAAGATGATACTTATTCTTCATGGTAACCTTGTTCAATTGATGGTAGTCAATACACATACGAAGTGAACCATCTTTCTTTCGAACAAACAAAATTGGGGCAACCCATGGAGAGATACTTGATCGGATGAAACTCTTATCCAACAAATATTTCAATTGCTCCTTTAATTCTTTAAGTTCTGCTAGAGCCATTTGGTAAGGAGGAATAGAAATAGGTTCCATATCGGGGATAAGCTCAATGCCAAAGTCTATTTCCCTTTCGGGAGGAACACCGGGTAAATCATTGGGAAACACTTCCATAAACTTATTCAAAATGGGGACCAACTCAAAGATAGGGGTTTCAGAATCCATATCCCTAACCCGAACAAAATGGTATATGCAACCCTTAGAAATCATCTTTTTAGCTTTAAGACAAGAAACAATTGGACAATTAGGCACAAAATTTCCCCTTTTCTACTGTAGGATGGGCACATTTAGAAATTGAAACTTGACCACTCGGGTTCTACAATCAATAGAAGCATAACGAGAATGGAGACAATCTATACCAAGAATAATATCAAAGTCTACCATATCAAGCTCAAAAAGATCAACATGAGTGACTCTATGGGATAAGGAGATGGGACAACATCTATAAACTCTCTTAGCCATAATAGATTCACCAATAGATGTAGAGACAAAAAAGGGTCTATCAATACATCCAAAAGAACATTAAGCCTCATAGCCACATATAGCGTCACAAAAGAAAAGGTAGCACTGGGATCAAGCAAAGCATAAACATCAAGATGAAAAAGTTTCAACATACCGGTAATAACATCGGGAGAACCTTCTTGATCATGTCAAATTTGGAGTGCATAGAATCGGTTTCACTTAGGAACACTTGAACCCGAACCACTAGGCGGAGCTTGCCTACCATATTTTACCTTGTCAAGTCTAAGTGGACAATCCCTCAAGCGGTTACCACTCTTGCGACAACCAAAGAAATTATTCGTACCCATCAAGCATTTTCCCGGATGACTCTTGCCACACTTTTAGCATGTGGGAACCGAAGATCCATTTCCACCACCATATCTCCTTGAGGCTTGGGGTTAGACACCCTTTCCTTGTTGAACTTAGGAGCTAGAGTATTGGAGGAACCTTGACCGGAAAACCTTTATCAGAACTTAGAACGACCATGTCCGTCGGACATTGAGTGTGAAAAGTCAGCATCACCGGTCTTAGTCCTCTTTGCCTCTCTAGACTTCTCCTTAAGTTTCTCCTCTTCAATTGGTTGAGCATATATCATTAGGCGAGAAATATATATTTCCTTAATAAGCATGGAGGTATGACATTTCTTAACCACCATTTTAGACACACCTGAAACAACTCTGCTCATCTTTGCCCTAGGATCGTGAACCAAAGCAGGAGCATATCTAAATAATTGTGTGAATTTCAAAGCATACTCCTTCACACTCATGTTTCCTTGACAAAGGTTAATGAATTCAAGAACCTTTGCCTCCCTCATCTCAAGGGGGAAGAACCTATCAAGGAAAGCAACTTTAAACTTTTCCCAATCAAGAGGACCTGCATCAACCACCCTCTCTTCCTTACATTGGTTGAACCAAACTTGAGCAACACCCTTAAGTTGATAAGCGGCCAATTCTGCCTTTCCCATCGGCGTCACACCCATGATCATCAAAACCTTGTATACCTCATCGATGAACTCAATATGAGTTTGAACATAGTCATACTCTATCTGAAACCATTTGACATGAAACAAGGATATATGGGCACGAAATAAGAATATGACTTCTATGCCTTAAGCCATAGACTGATAGCTTTAAAGCTTAGCAACACATGACTCTACTCTTTAGGAATACTTCTCATCATCACCATCACTAACACAACTGAAAAAGGATCAGTGAAAAGCTGAGTGAAAGATCATAATCATGATTCATTCGAGAAATTTGATATAAGAATATGCATGACATAACATTATTCCATTAGCCATTGAGGGTAAATCATGAATTTGAGAGACTGAGCTTACTATGAGACAAGTATGAGACACGGGTGCTTATATGAATAGGTTCATATAATGAGGCTGATATCCATAACTTTATTGAGTAAGATTGAGATCAATGGGCTAAAGTCTTTGCCCCTCATTATTGGAATGAGCATAGATGTGGATCTATCTGAAGTGTACATGCATAGGTCATGGACACAATTCTGGTATTGGAAACATTAACAGGGTGTTGTAACAGCTGAACTTTGAGGAATACACTAGAGTATTAATGGATTGATATAACACTATAACTCTTTCTAAACACATCACTATCTGAGTCTTAACACTTGAATTGGTTTCTCTTCTTATCATCTCCCCCCCCTTAGGTATGAAGTTGATACATTAAAGTTATGGATCTATTCCATCTTCTCTAAACTAATCTACATTCGCTTTACTCTAATACTTGAGAAATGCTAATCTCATGGCTACTAAACTCTTCATGCGCAGGCACTAAGATTTCTTCTAAGTGTTCGTTCTGAGATGCTTTTACTAACTTCTTCCCACTTCTATAAAAGTCTTTCTATAATCATTACCCACGTTGGCTTATAAAGCCACTTAATCTAATTATTAATAGTCCGACTTCTCCTTCCTTGTCTACCAATACCGCCTTTCTAAGTTCATATCTACCTAATAGGAGGAGACTTGAACTATATTTAAGAGGCTCTTCATTGGATATATAAGATCCCTTTGACCAAACTCTTAAGGGTAATAAATAATGCTTACATAAGCCTACCCTACATTGACAACTCAAATATATTATTTAAGCACACATGAAAAATCATAAACTTAATTAGAACCTCGTCTGATTACATACAATCTCGGGTACACCTCCTAATGCTCTTGATAATATAATGACTTAACCACACTTCATCCTCTCATCTAAGGGTCATAATACCACACTTATACCACTCACCTTCATTGCAAGCTAACACCTTAATTCCTCACCCACTCTAGGTCAAACTTACCCAATCAAATCCCAAAACTAGCATCATCACCCTCATGCATGTTGCCATTCTTTTTATCACGATACGCATCTCAAATTCAGGCTTAGTGTCTATGTTACTAAACACATACATCAATATAATTGCTCGCATCTTATACTACTTATGACTACTAGATAAAATTAAGAAACACTCGCCCATTAAGACCTTATGATAAGTAGTCAATCTTTATCTCCCAGTCTACCTATTTATAGGTTACCGTCACATTCTCTTTCGCAACTTAAGTACTATTTACCCATTTACTATACATCATTACTTAATTATTTCAATAATCCTCTTAATACCATGGAGCTCTCCCTTTAAAAATCATAAGCCTAGCTTAGATCTATCACCTCATGAATACTCTGCTCTTCTATTCAACACTTATTCTTGGTCTTTACTAACACAATGACATATCGACATAGACTCCTTTCTGGTTAAAGTGTACTCTAACTCATCCTAACCAGTTGCTATTCATTCATCTACCTTCTATCATGAAATTCACACAAAATTATCACTCCTTAGCCAACACATAAGGAAAAAACTCCTCATTAATTACTTACTGGATACATGACTACAACTACACACTTTAGTCAATAACTATCCCCATTTCTTAGGTTACTACACTTCTAAATGCATACTTCTAACTCTGGGACCTTCTACTACTACTGGCTCATAATATCGCAAATCACACTATCTTTCAGGTGAAAAAAACTACCCAAGCATTACTCTCCTCATAAAGGGAATCACCTGAAACAAGGTTTAGAAAAGAGAGTCTGAGAGTACAGTACATCCTGCTTTTAGCTTGAATGCACGATTCATATGAATAAGGGTGCACTCTTTCGAATCAATACACTTAAGCACACACCAATGGGCTTCTCTCAAGCCCTTCTACAGTCTCTTGACTTTTTGAGGACTTTATTTGAGAGTAACTCATCGATAAAGATCTGGGCTTTGCAATTTCAAGCACCTTGAGTATGAGGAGTAGTCTAATGGATTTGAGAAATGCACGAGTCTGAATAAGTTTCTTATGGCACAGTTCCATTGCATGATCTAGAATATGAAAGAAATGAAAACTTTTCTTAAATGTCTATAGTCCCTCTTTTATCAAAATGGGGTCTGCACAACTATAAATAAGATCCTATTGACACAAAATCATAGACATCCTAGGACACTTGAACTTTATGCTCTAATACAAAGTTTGTCACGATCCGAGCCTACACCCTGAATGTGGCCGGCACTCGAGAACCATTGATGGTCCCCAAGCGAACCCTGATCCTTGCTGACTACAAGCGAAAGAATAATGCAAGCATACACAAACATCAAACTAAAAGAAATGCTTAATCAACCGTTTATTGAATCTCAAAACTCTCTGAATATACTGAGTAAGAAACATAAGTTTTAAATAAAACATTTGAAATTGAGACTCTCCAAAACTGTTTATCTATAAAGCCTCTACTGTATAAAGATAGTGTCGGGACAAGACCCAAGACACCTCAAAAAGCTACTACTAACAACTCATAAAAACTAGAGTCCTGCAGAAGCAAGGAGGCCTCACTCAAAAGCGAGCGGATGAAGTGATCTCAACGGAACTCCTGTTGAGGATCCTAAATACTTGAATCTGCATCATAAAAAGATGCAGGTCGAATGACATCAATACATTGAATGTACAAGTATGTAATATAACTGAATAACAAATAATTGAACTAAAAGTCTGAAGGTAACTCAACTAAAATATACTATAAATCATGATGAAAAATAATTTATGCTCTCACTATAAAGACAGAATAATAACAAATATTGAACTAAAATATATAAATAAAAACATACTTTACTTTACTTTATTAGGAGTTTCTCTAACTGACAACCATCACTATGAGCCTCATGATGATACAACGTCTTACCCACATTCCTAGAGCCTCCTTATACCTTCTAGAAGTATAAGACACAACAAAACTTCTGGATCCACTAAAAAACCTTCTTGAGGAAGGTGAGGAGTCCCCGTCTTGCGATACGCTCTTATCTACGCTGGCTATGTAGTTTATGGAGTTTGAGTTATTTTAACTCTAACCCGAAATCGATGCTCAATACTACTCCCAAAATATAACTGTATGCTCATGTAAAAGCACTCTCTAGGTTGAGGTAATTTATCAAAAGGGTCTCTTTAAGAGGTAGCTGAAATGTACTCAATCTTTTTAAAATACTCGAAAAACTCTTTATACTTTTCTGAAAATATTACTCTCTTTTAAATGTGAAGATAATACTCTGTTTAAGGGGTAACTAATCTTCTCTTTATTAGGCTGAAATGCTTTTGAAAACTATTTATGCTCCTCTTAAAAATAGTAGTTCTTTTCTCAATATGAAAATAGTACTTTTGAAACCATTTGTGTTCCCTTAAACTCTTCTCAAATCATGTCAAACCAGCCCATCGGAGAATAGCATTTCCTATCATATAATGCCTCAAATGGGGCCATCTGAATAATCGAATGATACCTATTATTATATGCAAACTCTGCTAAAGCCAAGGATTGATCCCAATGACCACCGAAATCAATAACATGGGCCTGCAACATATCCTCCAAAACCTGAATAGTCCTCTCTACCTTACCATAGGTCGAAGGGTGAAAATCTATACTAAGCTTAACCCAGATACCCAATTCTTTCTGAATAGACCTCTAGAAATGAGAAGTGAGCTTAGTACCATGATCTGAGATAATAGAAACTAGCACCCCATGCAAACGGACAATCTCTCTAAGGTAAATATGTGCCAACCTCTCTGAGCTATAGGTAGTCCAAACCGGTAGGAACTGTGCCGACTTGGTCAATCGACCCGCGATGACCTAGACAAAATCAAAACCCCGAAGAGTATGTGGTAAGCCTACCACAAAATCCATGGCTATGCGCTCCCACTTCCACTCCGGAATGGGTAGCTGCTGGGTCAAACCACCTGGCCTCTGGTGCTCGTAGATCACCTACTGACAGTTCAAGCACTTATCCACGAATTCTACAATGTCCCTCTTCATCCCACACCACCAAAAATGTTGCCTCAGATCACGATACATCTTCACAGCACCAGGATGAATGGAATATCTAGAATAGTAAGACTCTTGAAGGATCAGCTCAACCAACTCACCAACTTTACGGACATAGATACGACCCTCAATCCTCAAGATGCCCTCCTGATCTAAGGTTGCCTTCCTAGCCTCGCCGCTAAGAACCTTGTCTCGAATCACCCTCAACCTCGGATCCTCAAACTATTGTGCCTGAATTTGCTCCATCAAAGAAGATCTAGGCTCTACACAAGCAAGTACTCTGTCCAGCTAAAATATATCCAACCTAGCCATCCTATTGGCTAAGGACTGGATGTCCGAAGCCATAGGTCTCTCCTTCACAGCAAAAAGAGCCAAACTCCTCATGCTTACTGCTCTCCAGCTCAAGGCGTCTACAACCGCATTAGCCTTGCCCGGGTAATAAAGAATAGAAATATCATAGTCCTTCGGCAACTCCAACCACCTGCGCTTCCTCAAATTAAGATCCCTCTGGCTGAATATGTACTAAAGACTATGGTAATCAGTGAATGCCTCACAATGAACTCTATACAAGTAGTGCCTCCAAATCTTCAACGCGGAGACTACCGCTACCAATTCCAAGTCATGAGTGGGGTAATTCTTCTTGTGAAGCATACACAATAACTCTACCCTGATGCATCAAAACACAACCTAGGCCAACACCAAAAGCATCACAGTAGAACGTAAACCCATGGCAATCCACATGAAGAGTCAGAATCAGTGTTGAAGTCAATAAAGTCTTGAGCTTCAAGAAGCTCACCTCACAATCATCAAACTACTGAAAGAGGACATTCTTATGAGTCAATCTAGTAAAAGAGCTGAAATAGAAGAAAATCCCTCTATAAATCGTTGGTCGTAGCCTGCTAACCGGATGAAACTACGAACCTCAGAAGGAGAAGTAGGCCTAACCCAACCATGGACTACCTAAATCTTCTCCAGATCCACCATAATCCCATCCTTGGACACTACATGCCCCAAGAATTCTACAGACTCAAGCCAAAACTCATACTTAGTGAATTTGGTATATAGCCGATGAACCCTCAAAGTCTGGACTATAATCCTTTGATGCTGCTCATGTTTCTCTCTACTACCAGAGTATACCAAGATGTCATTGATGAACACAATCACAAAGGAGTTCAAATAGGGCCTGAACACATGGTTCATCAAATCCATGAATGATGTTGGGGCATTAGTCAACCCAAAAGACATGACTAAGAACTCGTAGTGGCCATATCGAGTCCTAAAGAAAGTCTTAGGGATGTCCATAACCCTAATCCTCAATTGGTGGTAGCCCGATCTTAAGTCTATCTTAGAGAAAACTGTTTCACCCTGAAGCTGGTAAAATAAATCATCAATCTGAGGCATAGGATACCTATTTTTGATGGTCACCATATTTGGCTATTTGTAGTCAATACACATACACAAGGTATCATCCTTCTTCTTAACGAACAGGACATGTGCACTCCAAGGAGATACACTCGGTCTAATAAACCCCTTACCCAAGAGATTCTGGAGCTGCTCCTTAAGCTTTTTCAACTCGCTGGAGCCATTCGGTATGGTAGAATAGAAATTGGTTGCATACCCGACTCAATATCAATCCCAAAATCAATATCATAGTCAAGAGGAAGACCAGGTAGGTTGGTAGGAAACACATCAGCAAACTCCCTAACAACCGGAACTGACTCAAGAGGAGGAGTGTCAGCACTAGTATAAGAAACATAAGCAAGAGAAGACAGACACCTCTTCCTTACCAACCTTTGCACCAGAAAAGAGATGACACCTCTCGGCAAATGACCATCAAAACCGGCCCATACAAGAGGAGGAATACCAAACATACACAAAGTAAGATTCTTGGAGAAGAAATCCAAGACCGCATGGTAGGAAGACAACCAATCCATGCCTAGAATCACGTCAAAATCTATCATGTCCAATACAATAAGGTCTACCAAAGTATCATACCCCAAGATTGTCACCACACAAGCTCTATAAACCTGATCCACTACTAAAGAATCACCTACAGGGGTAGCTACACGCATAGGCACAAACATCAGCTCACAATATAACTCCAACCATGTAGCATAATAGGTAGACACTTATGAAAATGTAGATCCCAGATAAAATAAAGCATAAGCAATCTGATAGGAGATGGAGATTATACTTGTGATAACAACATCCAATGTCTTTGCCTCTGGCCTCCCCGAAAAAGCATACATATGGTCGTGTCCACCTCGACCACTCGATCTGACTGCCTAAGGACCACCTCTAGTACCCTGGGTACCACCCTTAATACCCTAAACCGAAGCCCTAGGACCTGAACCTATTGACCCTGTTGACCCTGCAAACCCGACTAACCCTATCTCCTGTAATGAGTGATCATAGGACACTCTCGGGTAAAGTGACTAATGAGTGGTAGATTTATACTCATTTGAGGCCTATTTACCTCAATAATTAGTGTCCTTAATGCCTAATTGTGTCCTATTCTGATGATATTTTGATGATTTGTAGCTATAAAAGCTAATGGACAAGGTAAGGATGAATGTTTGAAATAATGGCCAAAAATACAAAAAGAAGTACAAACTATACTATGATGATCGCCAAACAAAAAGGATGAATCTCCTAACAAGCATATTATTGCCTAAATTGACAATACACTAGGCTTCTCCATCAAGGCTGGTTGGTGAAGTTAGGAAGAAACGTTGATGCACCAAGTGAAAAAGGTGAACGTGGTGAACACCACCAAAATTGACAGTGGCAGATGATAAAATGGAACTTCAAAGGGCGAACCAAGGTGATGATCGGTGATTCGCCAAACTAGAAAAGCAAACTTGAATGGGATCGTCGAATGATGGTCAAACACCTAAAGCCTGGAACAAGAAAAAGGCGAGTTGAAGAACGATTGGTGACTCACCAAATGACATATGCGAGCCCAACTAATGTTGTCGAGCGAGAAGCGCATGTTAGCTTTGGGCCAAATTTTGGAAAACTATAAATAACTCAATGGAGAGAAAAAAAAGGGGTTCAAAATTGGAGAGAAAATTTGAATATTCTAGAGAGAGAAACACCTTCCATTGAGTGAAAACACTTCTATTTCTTGGGGTTTTTTAATTTATAATCTTGAATTTGAAAAATTGAGGTTGAATTCATAGTGGGTTTGCTTTGTAATTACTCAAATACATGTTATCTACAGCTAATTCCATGCAAGGTATAGCCTCTCTATACTTTGTGATGTGTGGCTAAACCTCTAATCTCTTGGGGTGTGACTATGGGGTTGGGTGTTGGTCTAACTTAGTGGGCATGTTGAATTGCTCTGTTTTATAGCTGTTAATTTTGGATTTGAACTATTGTTGTGTGTTTAATTTATAAATTGAGGTGGCCAACTTGATTTTAGCTTTAATCTTGCATTGGTGCTCGAAAGAGACCAATATGAGTGGGTGATTAGTTCAATGTTTGCAATCGAGTTAAGCTTAATTGTAAATCAAGGTAGTGGGTTGAACTGAGAAATTGCTTGAATGAGACCAAAGGAAGATTTCATGAAATAGTGTTATGAGATCGAAAGATGATTAACATAATCAAAGATGACCTAGCCTATTCATGATTATTTAGTTGTATTGAGCAATTCAACATTACCCCTAGTGATATAAAAATCCAATCCCGACACCTCTGGAGTCAATTATTTTCGTGAAGCTTCCATTTGTTAAAATAGTGATAATCGTGAGTAGAAATTGCTTTATTAAATTTGATGGAATCATCCACCTATTTACTATTTGACTACATTGATATTAGTAGCAATTTAGCTCACCGATTGGATCCTTAACATCATACTATTCCCTGTGGGATTCGACCCCGAATCTTAGTTGGGTATTTTTATTGACAACGACAGTTGTCCCTTTTTATTGGTTTTAAAGAGGACAATTGAGCATTATTAGTGACCCACTACACCACACTCATAGCACCCTACTAGTATTGTCCCTCTAAGATGACTCGACTGAACCTGACTGGCCACCACGGCTTGAATACCTTGAATATGCACCCCGAGAAGTCTGAACCGATGTTTGAATTATCTGATCACTAGCACCTGTAGTACTACCATTTTTAATCTAAAGGTTTACCTGAACTGGCCTTGCAGGCTGAAACCCATATAGGTAACCCCTGCTCGGAAACCCTCTACCACGGGACTGAGACCCACTGAAACCACCTTGTTGATGGGGCCTCTTGTCGCTGCCTCCATAGGCCTCACAACGGATCCCCTCAATGATGTGTGCATAGTCAACTAGCTGAAGAAAAGAATAATTTGATGCCACCATCTGCTCTGTAGCCATCCGCAAATAAAATGAGAGTCCTCGAACAAACCTATGCACCCTCTCCTGCTCTGTCGGCATTAGCATAGTTGCATGTCTAGCCACCTTATGGAACCGAGCCTCATACTCTGCAACATTCAGTGATCCCTTATTCAAGTCTGTAAACTCATCTCGCAACGTCTGCCTCAGGCTACGAGGTACATACTTCTCCAAGAAAGCCTCAGAGAACTGAGTCCAATTCATCAAAGGTGACCCAGCAGGTCTGCGCTCAAGATAAGATCTCCACCACTGCTTCACCGACCCAATAAGCTGGAAGGAGGTATAATCAACTTTGTGAGACTCCACTATTCCCAAGATATGCAACCTCTCCTGACAACTGACCAGAAACTCTTGGGCATCCTCGCCTACAGCACCGAACCTAGGAGGACCCATTCTGATAAACTGTCCCAACATCTTCTGCTCCTCTGAAGACATAGTTGGCCTAGGGTCCATAGGTGGAACAAAAGTAAAAACTGGCTGAACCACTAAAGGAGGGCCCGTAGCAGCATGATGTGATAGTGGGGTCTGCATACCCTGTGTCCTGTTGGGCTGAAGTTTGTGCCTCATCTTTGATTAGGGGTCCAGCTGAAGTGCTGGGCATAATACCTGCCTACGACATGCCCTCCATGAAGCTGAGAATCCTGGCCAAAGTATCATGGAGCACTGGTGTGGCCACGAACCCTGGCGGAGGCTGGACTGGCCCCATACTATCCGGCTGATGCTGGAGATGCTCAACCTCTTTCTCGGGCTCTGGTGCTGGCAACCGCTCTTGGTCTCGAGCGGGCGTTGTAGTTTTGCCCTCTCTCGACCTCTAATTGGCCTCGACCTATACCCCTAGCTGGGGCTCTGCCTGGATGTGCAGGAGGCTCTCACCCACCTGTAGTGGAGCTCGTCTTAGCCATCTGAGAAGGAGTGAAACAACTAGAGTTTTGACACTGGTAAAACCATTAGCGCAAGATAACAAACAAGAAATAATGAAGTATTCCTAAGAATGCCCTATAGCCTCTCGAAGATTGGATACGGACTTCATGGTACCAATCCACGAGACTCTACTATAACCATAGAGCTTTGATATCACGTTGTCACGACCTAAAAATCGAGCCATGATGGCGTCCACTATAACCCTCCGAGTGGACAAGCCTAAACACAAAAATTAAACTCGAGAGACAGCAAAATAATAATAATAATAAATTAAACAGTGAAAAAGAGAACTAGAAATAGGGGAATGGACCATATCGTAAATCTGTATTGTGACACAAAATATACAAAAGTGGCCCAAAAGAGACCGAGAAGACAAACTAACACAAGAATAAATCCCCGGACCTAGTATCACCTATACTGGAGCTACTAAGTACAAAAGGCTATAAATACAAAAGAGCTAACTAATTCAAAAGATAAAAATATAAGTCAGTGCAAAAGAGGGAAAGCAGTAAGTCTCTGGACGTCAGGAGCTCACCACGATCCAAGTCTATGACTGTCGAAGAAGATCCAATGCTCAGTGAGGGTGGCTCGAACTGGGAGCTACATCAAAAAAAGACACAAAAGTACAGTATGAGTATTAAAACACGGGGTACTCCTTAGGTATCATAGGCTGACCAAGGTCAGAAAGATTAAATGTAAATAAATAGCACGATAAAACTAACAAGGCAAGGAAAATCTAAACAAGCTGACATAAAATTGAGGATAGATGAATAATACCAAGGATACAATCACAAGTCATGCACGAATCATAGAAACATTCAAAATACACAATGGCCAACTCACACAATGATATAGTACAAACACAAAGTAAGGAAACTCATAATCCCAGAAGAAACATTGAGCCGCCTCGAATGATGCCTCAAGCTTAATCGAAAGCCACTAACCCATAAAGATGTATCCACGGGCTGTCGAGGATGACACATCGAGCTTATCCATAATATAAATCCAGAAGATAGTATGTAGCCCGGCCTAAGATAGTGGGCTATCCGAAATAGTACATCGAGCTCATCAAAGTAAAAACAACTGAAATATTTCAATAATTCATGTAAAAGAGGCTTTTTATCACTTTTAAGCCAAAACGAGTCTCAAAAGCTTTCAACTCGTTAAATTCAAATTTTCCATTTTTAAAACCAAGTTATTTTCATCAAAGATCCATCCAAAAGTACTAACCCTCCTCGACATCATCACAACTAGGTCAATTTATGCACACAAAATCGGGAAGAATAACTGTCACACCAAAAAAAATACTAACCTGGAACTCCGACTTCCAGCTCATGACCTCAGGCCCAACAATTCAATAACTGAGAAGGCAATCAAAAATCAAGAATTGTTGGGCCTAAGGTCGTGAGCTGGAAGGCGGAGTTCCAGGTTAGTTCTTTTGTTCTTTAATGCTTAGTCCTGAATTTATATTTGATTTCTTTTAAATTGAGTGTGTAGACTATTTCTTGTTGTGAGGGCACTTGTTTTATGATAGATAGGTGATTTTATTAGCTTTCTTTGATGGAGTAGGTGAACAAATCTAATTTGATGAGTAGAGTTCGTCTTTTAGGTTAGGAGGTTAGATATCTATTGTTTTATTCTATATCTTGCATAATGATTGGGAAGAGTACTTGATATTGTGATTTGTTACATCGCTTAATTGTTTGTATCAATCAAAGTGGTGGTATTCCGAGTTTGAATTTTTTAGATGAGTTTTAGTGCTTGCTCAAGGACTAGCAATAGTTTAAGTGTGGAGTGTTGATGTGAGGCCAAATATATATATTTAATCATTATTTACCTCATATTTAATTTTTTATTATCGTTTTTAGCACAAATTTTATGGATTATTCTTATGTTGTATATTTTATTTGTAGGATTAAAGTGGTGTGAAGATGAAGAAATTTGGAGCACAAATGAATTAAAATCAAGAAATCATATATGGAAATCAAGCCGGTAGCTTAATGAATTGAATTCAATATAATAATGTATTTATGTATTTATGGAAAATAGCAGCTGAAAGTTCAAATTGAGAATTACATGTGCCACGTGGCAGATGATGAAGACCCCCCAAGAATTGTTGAGGCAGTTTAGGCGCACCGTTCGCAAACCCAATTCTTTGGGTTTTAATTTTCCAATTTGTTTTGAACTCAATTATTTTATATAGGGTTTCTCTATCTATAAATTGCCCATAAAAATAATTCTTCACAATCAACTAATAACCAACAATAGATAACATTCAAGGTACAACTTAGAACTTGATAGCTTAGGAACTTTGGAAGAGTTGCCGTGGAGGCCGAAAAGCTTTGGTTTATTCTTTCTTCTCCTTTATTATTTATTTGAATTCGTGATTATTGAAAGATATTTTAACTACTGTTCTTAACCTTTCATTATTAAGACAAACACATTTATTTTAATAAATTTTGATTGTGGTTTTGAGATAATGTGTAGCTAAATTTCATAACTAGGGTTGTGGGAACCATGATGAATTATTAAAGTAAGTTAATGTAAAGTGATTCTTGAATGATTTTTATGCATGTATTGTTAATCTCTTCACTTTAATTAATTTTTAACGAGTGCCCGCATTAGAACTTGTCTTATTCCTACTTGCCCGACCAAGGAAGTAATGAATGGGAAACGAGATTAAAAAATGGAGATTTGGCGAGATAATCCACCGTCTAATAGCTTGAACCATCCCTAATGAAATCTAATCTTGGGTCAAGGGTAAGGATTAGTAAAGCACACACCTGTAGATCGACCAAGTTGCATGGTAAAATTCCCTATTTGGACGATCAATCACTTAGGAGATACCTCATCACTTACCGATCTTGCATGCTAAAAATTGAAATAAATCACTACTACAATATCCTTGCTATGTTATGAAATCATGGGGAACACATTCCTAGTTATTTCTAATAATCTAAATACAAATAAATACTTAGTTCCAAGCTATTGTTAATCTTTTTATTTTTGTTTCAATTTAAATCCCCCCTTTTAAATAATGACTTCCAAGTTAAATATTTGCTATGGACAATACTCTTCCATATTCTCTATGGGATCGACCCCGACTCATAGTTGGGAAAAAATATATTGCATACGACCATTTATATTTCTTTTCAAGAAGTATATTTGAACGTTATTAGGCCCTTGCTTCATTTACCTGTTTTATATGCTCTCTTTTCCTTCGATTAGTTTGTTTCCTATTTAGCATTCCATGTTACTATTTTAGCTACTTGTGATGTATGCTCCTTTCTTACCTGCTATTTATGCTTTCTTTGTCTTTGGAGCTCAGTCAACCTATGCCTACTGAGTGCCACTTTCTGGTACTCATACTACATTTCTACACCTTGCAGATCATAGTACGAGTTCTCACTGCTGATTTGGATCTCATATGGAGCAACTATTGGAGACTTGGGTGAGCTCTTGGCATTCAAAGTTGCCTACCTCCCTTTGTTTTTTCTAGGACTAGTCTTATTTTGTTTTCGGAGACAGTTCTATATAGTTGTATTGTCAGTGTATTCCGATTTTGAATAGTTGCTCAAACATCGAGTGATACCAGGTCTTGGGGTTTATTTTATGTATTTTATTTGGTTCTCTCTTACCTTTGTTTCTTATTATTATTGTTTATCTTCTGCATTCTTATCTTCAGTGCGATAGCCCATTGCTTCTAGTTTCGGGCTATGGGGTTCAACTTACCTACTAGTGGGACATGGTAGGTGCCATCATGACCTATGATTTTGGGTAATGACACCTACCTTGGTATTTCAATACACCATCTTCCCCTCGTTCAAAATCCATCACTTTTTGCTTATGAATTTTCTTCAATTGATGTAAGACAAATTCATTGTCCTACTTTTCTTTTACTTCCATCACTACAGATGATTCAGCCCCATTCTAAACAAGAACACCACCTTCCTACGAGTCTAAAAAACAAACCCCCAAATAGAAAAGTGTATGTACTTCCTTAGCCAAAATAGAAAAGTGTATGTACTTCCTTAGCCAACTCTTTCTTTCCCTTCTCTACATGAGATGTACTTCCCATATATAATCTACTAAGAGCATCAAAATCAACATTAGCCTTACCTGGGTAGTAGGGAGTACTCATATCGTAATCCTTAAGTAGTTCTAGCTATCTTCTCCATCTAGGTTCAGCTCCTTCTGACTGAAAACATACTGGAGAGTTTGGTGATCAGTGAACACATCCACATTCATGCCATAAAGGTAATGATGCCATATCTTTAGTGCAAATATTATAGCTGCCAAATCGAGATCATGAGTCAGATAATTCTTCTAATAGGTCTTAAGCTGTCTAGAAGCAGAAGCTATAGCTTTGTCATTCTGCATCAAAACACAACCAAGTCCCACTCTAGATACTGATAGTACACAACAAAACCCTTTGTACCCAAGAGTAGGATCAATACTGGCACAATAGTCAAACGAGTTTTTAATTTCTGAAAGCTTTTCTCTCAAACCTCAGACTATTGAAATTTAGCCTTTTTCTAGGTCAACTTAGTCAACAAAGTAGCAATAGATGAAAACCCTTCTACAAACCTTCTATAATAGCCAGCTAGACCAAAGAAACTCCTAATATCTGTTGGGGTTGTGGGTCTGGTCCAATTATTTAACACTTCTATTTTCTTAGATTCAACCTAGATACCTTCGTTGTATACTATCTGGCCTAAGAATGCCATTGACTTTTGAAACAATTCACACTTTGAAAACATGGCAAATAAATCAAGATCTTTGAGAATCTGGAGAACTATTCTGAGGTGCTTGGCATGATCCTTCTCACTTTTTGAGTATATGAAGATATCATCGATGAACACAATAACGACCATATCCAAGTACTTCTTAAACACTCTGTTCATGAGGTCCATAAATGTTGTAGGAGTGTTAGACAAACCAAAAGACATAACAAGGAACTGGAAGTAACCAAAAGGGATGTCACTTTCTCAAACTTTCAATTTATGATAGCCGAATATAAGGTCTGTCTTAGAGAAATAGGTGGCACCCTAAAGCTGGTCAAACAAGTCATTGATTTTAGGAAGGGGATATTTATTTTATGGTGATTTTTTTCAACTCATGGTAATCAATACACATCCTAAGGGAACCATCTTTTTTCGCACGAAAAGGACAGAGAACCCCAAAGTGAGATGCTTGGTCTGATGAAACTCTTATCAAGGAGATATTTTAACTGCTCTTTCAACTCTTTTAACTTAGTTGGAGCCATTCTATATGGCGTAATAAACATGGGTTTAGTATCAAGAAAAACATTTGTTCCAAAGTCTATTTCCCTATCAGGGGAATCAATGAAGATCATCAGGAAAGACTTCTGATAACTCATTCACAATTGGAATTGACTGAAGGGACGGTGTCTCAACACTAGAGTCTTTAACTCTGACCATGTGATAGATACACCCCTTGGGAACTACCTTCCTAGTCTTAAGGTATGAAATGAAATGACTCTTATGCATAGTTGGACTACCTTTCCATAATAATATTGGCTCATCTAGAAACTGAAACTTCACTACTCGAGTTCTACAATCAACTAAGGCATAAAAAGTGTACAACCGGTTCATGCTTAGAATGATATCAAAATCCACCATGTCTAACTCAACTAAGTTAACTATGGTGTCTTTATGATGGATTGAAATGGTGCAATTTCTATAGACTCTCCTAGCCATAATAGACTCACCAATGGGGGTAGAAACACTGAAAGGCTCTAGAAGTTGTTCAGAACCATTTGCCAAATTTCATGGCTAGGTAATGATTCATAAAAGGTAAGCAAACACCTGGATCAAGCAAAGCATAAACATCTAAGGAGAAGACTTTTAGCATACCAGTAACAATATTTGGAAATTTTTCGAAACCTGGCAACTAGATATAGCATACAGATGGGTTGAACTTCCTTTTGTTCCAGATATAGTGCCTTTTTGGGTGACCTTGCCTGCTAGAGCTCCTTAGTGCCCCCATTACATTGCCTCCACGTCGAGCAGCCTATTATAAAGTCATTCAACTAAACGTACTTTAGCACCCACTTGTGCAATCCCGACACTCACCCTAATGGGACCTACCACACTTGCCACAAGATGGCTTCCAAGTAGACTCCTGTGCCACACTTCCCTGTGTCTAAGAGATCTGAGCTTTGAAATTCTAGATACCTTAAAACTTCTGATCATTTTTGTTTCTTGGTGCATGTGCACTAGCTGATGATAGGCCAGGTCTAGATGGCCTCTTCTAAAAGTAGGACTTATTACCGTATCAATTTCTCTGTGAATTGAGCTCATGACACACTAATTTATCCCCCTTATTTTGGTGTTCTTCCCTATCTCTTTTCTTATCCTCTTTACATGTTGACTACACACCATGAGTTTTAAGATATCCATATCAGTGATCAATAAGGTAGCCTTGCACTCTTTCTTCACATGCTTGCCCAACCCAAAAACAAACTTCCTCATTCTAGATCATATGTCTGGAACTATCTCTGGAGCATAGCTAGACAGTTGTACAAACCTAAGACCAAACGTTTTCACACTCATTCCTCCTTGCTTCAGATTTACAAACTCTTTAACCTTAGCCTCTCTTAGCTCTTGGGGAAAGAAGTGATTCAAAAACTCTTCCTCGAAACCTTTCTCCCACTTATCATACCATATATTCGCCACATCCTTGAGTTGGTAAGAAGCAAGTTCAACTCCCTCAGTTTCAGTAGCATGCATCACTTTCAGAATTTCCCACATCTCATCAATGAAGTTTTAAGGATCCTCTTCTACCTTGGATCCATTAAATACTGGTGGGATCATCTGACGAAATTCCCTAATCTTGGTCACAGTTGATGACTCTTGTTAACTGGAGTTGGTAGATATTGTGCCCTAGTGGCCTAACTGAGCAACAACCAACTGATTGAGCATTTGAATAGCTTCCCTAAACTCTGCCTCAGAAGTAGTAGTATGGGGACGTTGAAGAGTAAATGGTTGTGGAACCCTAATTGTGTTAGCGGGCATAACTTTAGCCCCAACACTTTTCCCCTAATCTATTGAGTGAGCTCTGTTCCTAATTTGCATCCTAGTCAGTGGAGGCAGATTGCTTGTACTGGTTCCAATGTGAACCTTAGCACTTAAGTATTCCTAAATATGTGAATGCACGAGTTTTAAGAAACTTCATAGAGTTAAACTTTATCGCATTAACTAGAATATGAAAAAAGGGTAGTATTTCCTAATGTCTTATAGCCTCCCTATTATAGATGTGGCACGATTCACACCTATATAAAGGACTCTTCTAGACACTGCTTCATGACATCCTAGGAAACTTGAACCCTGAGCTCTGATACCAAGTTTATCATGTCTCGAATCGATGCCCTGGGAATGGCCAACACATGCACAAAACCATTATTGATCGTGAGCGAACCCTTGGCCTGGCTTACTTCCCTTTAGGAAAGGACTAAGAAACTTATGCGAAAGCTTTAAGAGAAATAAGCATTGAAATCCTTTAAACAAAATAATTCATCCCAACACAAGTTATGCAAAATCTAAGAAAATTAAGTATGAAAAAAAAATATATATATTTTGAAAACATCTAAGATCAATGATTTACTGACTCAACTGACTTGTATGTGAAGCCTTTAATAAACTAAAAATAGGTGCCAAGACAAGACCCACGACTACCTAAAATACTTCTACAATAATCGACCAACAAAATACTAAAGACGACTAAATAGACTGGAGCCCTCAAAAAGCGAGGTCTCACCAAAAGCTAATGGAGGATATCTTAATGAAACGCCAGTTGTCAATCCAGAAAACATGTATCTGCATCATTTAAAGATGTAGCACCAAATGGTGTCAATATATGAAATTTATGGTATATAAAAAAGGTTGAATGAACAACAGGCTAAACTGAATATATATTGATGGAAGTTGTAGAATAACTAACTAAAAAAGCAAATAATGCATGTATATTGAAACAATAAAACTTTACAACTAAGTTATATGCAATAATAACCAAAACTGAAAATAATGTACTTTACTTTTTATTAGGGAGTTTCTCTAACCGATAACAATCACTATGAGCATCATGATGATATAATGTCTTGTCCACGTTGCAGAGCCATCCAATACTTTGTCAAGGTAGAGGACGAACTTAATAATGGATCCAATAGCTATGACCTTACCAGGGGATTTATGAGGAGTCACCCAAATCAACGGCACAATCCTATTTTATGTTGGTTGCGCAGTTAAGGGTTTGGATTATCTAATCCTTATCCAACTCGGAGCTCAATACTACTTCCAAAACAATGCAATAAATCTGAATAACTGTATGATGTACCATTTAGGGAAAAGGTCCCACGTTAGGGGAAAACTAATAATATATGTGTTAAGTTTCTACTCAAAATACTTCTTTAAGAAATGCATAAAACATGCTTAAGAAACTAAATGGAACTTCCTTCTGAAACTGTTTATATTTTCTTTAAAACTAGTCATGTTTCTTTTGTTAAAATAATGCACTTGGAATGCTCAACGTTCCCTTAAAACTCTTTCTGTATTTCCGCTTTAAGACTTGAAAATATAGTCTAATTATGGAAAACAGTGCATAATATATGATATGTCAAAGTTTACAAATGATACTCAGCTATAGAGGTGATAACGCTCAAACTATCCTCCAAAACAATTAAGAGAATAAGTGATCACTGTCAATAAAAATACCCAACTAAGAGTTGGGGTCAAGTCCCACAGAGAATGGTTTAAGGCAATGAATTCAATTAGGAACTTTAAATTGTAAACTCATTCATTTATAGCAATTAGGAGAGTAGTAGATGATTCCACCAAATTTATATAAAGTGATTTTGTTATCACAAGTCAAGATTGAACTAAAATATTATGAATTTCAACAATGTAAAAATCAATCTAGGGGTGCGGGGATTGGAATCAATGTCACATAGGGGTAATGTTGTGATCAATAGTGCTAAACAAACATGGATAGGTTGGGTCATCTTCTATGACATTAATCTTCTTTCGATCTCATAATATCATTTCACAGAATCTCCTTTCGGTCTCTTCTATGTGAATTACAAAACAACCCACTACCTTACGGAATCTCTTTTTCAAGCAGATTTGGGCAAATAAATCTAACCCATAATTTCTCTTTCAAGCAAACCATAGACATCAAACTTAAATTTTAAGCATTAGACTGATTACCAACTCCAATCAATTTCTTTCAAGCATCAATCAAAGATCGAGAATAAGATTAAGTTTGTAACCTTAACTCATGAGTTGACCCCAAGCAAATTAGCCTAAATCAATAAATGAATAGACATAAAACATAGCACAACATAATATCTACTACATTAAATCAACACCCAATCTCATAATTGCACCCCTAGATATGGGGTTTTTAGCCACCCATCACAAAATGTATAAAAATTATACCTATCATGAGAGCAGCCATTGATGTGATGAAATTAAGTAATTATATTCAACACCCAATTTGATTTCAACCTCAATTTTTCAAATTCAAGACTGAAAAAGTTAAAACCCTAAACAAAAGATTTTCTTCACGAGGTAAGGTGTTTCTCACTCTAAAACTCTAAAGAAAATATTAAAACTAGTATCTAGAAAGTAATTTTTTGACTCTCTCTTTCTCTATCCTTTGGGCCATTTAACTGCGTGACTATTTTGGCGATGTTAGTCGGGGTCACCAAGCTAATTTGGTAGATCACCATTTGCTCCTTAGCTCTCATTTCTCTTGCTTTAGGCTTTAGGTGTTTGAACCTCAATCGGCAAACTCGTTCGAGCCTGCCATTCACATTCGGTGGATCACCGATTACCACCTTTATTTGCCTTTTATGCCTTTAATTTTCCTCCAAGCCATGTCGCCTTTGATGATAGTCAGAAAGTTCACCCTTTGCGTTTGGTGAGTCGTCGTTCCTCTTTAAGTTCACCAACCTATCCCAATTAATTCAAGTGTTGAGCACTGTCAATTTGAGTGAGGTCGTGTCAGTTGGGTGATCCGCCCTTCTTGTTAGGTGATCAACACTGTGGAGTTTACACTTCTTTTCATGTTTTTGGCCATTCTTTCAAGCATTCATCCTTGCCTTGTCCTTTAGCCTTCAGAGCTGCAAATCATCAAAATATCATTAGAATAGAACATAAATAGGCATTGAGGACACTAATTTTTGAATTAAATAGGTCTCAAATGAGTGTAAATCTACCACTTATCAACAATCCCAACTTAAACTTTTGTGTGTCCTCAAGTATATCAAGAACACAGTTAGTTCAACAAGGGTGTCTACAACAGTTCTCAATGAGAGCTAACTTGCAAGTGCCATTACAAGACTACTCTTCAATAATTTGTGACACTCAATTATGATCCAAAAGCTTCAAATGATGACTACCTGGTATCAAGCAAAGCTCAAGCTTACTATAGCTTCTTTTCTAATGCAAAACCTTATTTCAATAAATGTATTTAAGTGCCCTCACATCAAGAACGATTACATGCTCTCACAAGCAAATCAATAAAGAATTTAGGAATCAATACAACTCTCACTCTCCCAAAAGAGAAATACATGCAAGCTCCATTCCATAGGTTTGTCCATATTTTCCAATCATCACACAACCTAGTTCATGCAAGGTCTCAAGGGCCTTTTAGGCTTGTAATGGGGCTGAGGGTTAAGGTATGGTCGATTTGTCATAGCGACTTCACCTTTTCAAAGCATTGTTACAATCATCTTCACTTCTTCTCAAGTTCTTTTCCTTCATTTTCATTTGAGATCTCAAACTTTGACTTATCAATCATTTTATTGGAAACCCCTTTTAATTCACCAAACTTTCTTTTTAGTTTCAATTTTCAAAAGGTTGTTCATCACAATCACTTTTTATAGGAGGTGTTTCTCTTTTAGTAACACACTTCAAAGTTGAGTCTCAACTTTAAATAGCCAACTTAGGCTATTTAAACAAATTAATGCTTCGGAAAGGACTTTGGGTGAGAAGTTTGGGGCAATTTGGCTCAAGAGGTTTCAATATGGTTGTCAACAAATGGATTAGGCTCAAATAGTGCCAAAATGGTTGCACACCCTCACATGGTAGTCACAAAAAGTATAGGCACTTGGGTTTTTCTCTCAAAATATCTGCCCAAGATCATTCCTTACATTCACAAAATCTAGACAATTGGACTAACTAGGTAAATTCTAGGATTCCGCAAGCATGCTTCCAAGTAAAACCTTACCACAGACAGCACTTTGAACAAAATTATTTAGCACAGCGCAATAATATGAAAAACTTACATGCGATGGTCATTACAAGGCTCATATCAAAACATAGCTAGTCAACACAAGATACAAGAGGATCATTCAAAAGTGCAACCAAACTAATTTCCTCTTGCAATACAAATACTTACACAAAGCTCATCACGAGTACTATTCAAGACATCGATATTGAACACAGCCAATCCTTGAATATTATCAATGAAAACTCAAGCATTTCAAAGATATCCAAAACTCATGGGGAAAGTAAAAAATGGAGACACAAAATGAGCTAAAACATCAAACAACCACTATAATAAAACCAAAAATAGCAAAATACTACACTTATCCAAAAGTAAAGCTGAAAATTACAAAATACAATCAAAAGGGGAATATTGGCACAAGTGCCCCACCCCACCAAAATAGAAATAGCAATGTCCTCAATGTGAAATGAAATGAAATAGTATAGGATGAGAGGTAAGAATCCCCCTAACAGGCTATGGCTGTGGAGTGCTTGCATCAGGAGTCTCAAAAGGAGTGGCATCATCCTGGGCATCAGTGCTAGGCAGAGTGATCACGAGAGGCAGCAACGTAGGCTCAACCACGGCATCAGTACCCGGCACATCAGTAGGAGGAATGGTGGAGTCTGAAGACACTCCAATGGTGCCAACTGTAGAGGTCTCCTCAAGGGATCTCGCCACTATAGCCTGGACCATCGTCTCCTCTAGATCCTGCAGCTCTATCAGAGTCAACGCAATCCGCTACTCATCCTCCACTCTTCTAATCTCCTCCTCATCAGTCTCCTCGACCAAGTCATCATCAGCCCTATCCTCCTCATCACCAACAGCATCAACAGCTATATCATCACCAATAGTCATATCACCTCCACTCGGCTGCTCAGCCACACTCAGAGGAACCTCAATAGTAAACATAGGAGTAGGTACAATCACGGGCACATCGGGCAAAGGAACCTCTCCCCACAACATAGATATGTTTGTACCAATTGCAGCCCTTATCTAAGTCAAGGTAGTTGAATTACCCTCTATCTTCTCCCAGGCCTCAATCCTCACCGTGAGGTAATCTAATCGCACTCCATGTGCCTCAATAGTAGTCTCGTATCGATCTAACCTTTCTTTCAAAGGGGCTAAAGTAGCCTTGATCACCCGATCAACAAACTTAGGCATCTCTGCCTCAACCCTGGTAGCTCTCACATCCACAAACTGGGCAAGATTGCCCACTTTATAGATCAAGGCCTGGTCAAGGGGGTTGGGAGATAGGAGCGGAGGCAGGTGCAGTAGCAGCAAAAATAGAAGTAGATAATACTGGGAAAAGCTGGGGTGTACCTGACTGCTCCACAGAAGGAGCAGGTGGAGTGGCCTCGGTTGCTAAAGTGGTAGGATCAACCACGGGCATAGTATTTTGTGGTGGCGGTTTCCTCCAAGCCACATCGTGCCATAAGTAATCAGCCTCGATCCTCTGGATGTCATTGGAGGAGGATGGGGTGATCCTACATCTATTTTCACCCGAAAGGGAACTCCTGCATCTTCACACAACTGTGTGATCAAGATCGGAATGGAATCGATGTCTGCTCCTTTGTGGCTCTCAACAACATCTCATCTCTAATGATCACCCCACGTTAATATTCTCTCTTTCAATAATCGTACCAACTAACACAGACTTTGGGTGCCGAAGGATGGACTCATTCTGTGAAGGCATAACATTGCTGCTTATAAATCCAAACCAGTACCGAGCCCCAATATTCAAATCCTTCTTCTCTATTCTTGCACTATCAGGCATCCAGGGAGGAGAATTATCGGAGATAAGTGGTGCCAACCAACCTTTGAGCGTTTTGAGATCATGAGGCATGTGTGTCGTAAACATGCCGGCCTGATTTTCTAACATGCTTACGCTAGTGTTGATTGCACCTGCATGGCATTTTACCATCTTACCACGCACCTCAACTTCATCCAAGGGCTTCCAAACCATACTCTTCCTCTTCTTCGGTTAGGCTTGTGCATAGGCCATGTAAAACTCTCGCACCCAAGACGGAATATATGGATTTCGAGGCTTTGTGAACCCCTCAAACTCTTGGAACTGAATTGTATCCCAGAGGGTTGTACCAACTTGGACCAGAAGATGTTTGTTCCCTTCCTAGAAACCACCTTTTTAGGTTTCAATCACATGCGTAGAGAAGCACGGAGTGGTTTGTTGTTGTGTTCAAGCCCCAGACGACTCATTAATAGACACCCCATGCCTTTTTTAGGGAGGAGGAGGAGAGGATTCCCTGTCCAATTCTGTATTAGAGGTTATCGCTTGCTTCCCATTTGTTCTAGCCATTTTCTGCAATGCACAGTCATTCAAAGCAAAGATCGGGTGAAGGTTTGTTGAAATCAAACCCATAAGAAATACATTTCAAAAATATGCTCTGAGGCTCGCCTACAGGGAAGGTGGTCCACCCAATAAGTTAGGCGAGCTCGCCGAAGTTGATAGTGCAAAAAGATATTAAACTCAGACAAAATGGGCGAAGTCATCTCCAACTCGGTGATTCGCCGAATTGGTTTCAGCGGGCTAAGATAAGTCAGCCGAAAGTGATAGTGCAAAATTAAAAAGAACAGGAAGAAAGGGCGATGTCTACTCCCATTTGGCAATACGCCGAGTGGGTTTTGATGGACTAAGACAAGCCCGCTGAACAGGAAGTGTTCAGCCTAGTGCCTATTTTCATGAAATCAAACCACAATATGCATCTACAATCAACCCACATACTTTTTGTACCCATGGTACTTAGACTTTCCCCAAATATCACAAAGTATTTCTCAAAATTATAATTTGCCCATAAAAAAGTCATCACTGAGATCTATCATTGGGTAAAATCATGCAGTCGGAGCAATACTAGGCTAATCAGACTTCACCCATATTCAACAAAGACACAACATATATAAGGGTTCAATTTCACATTTTCACCAACATAATCAATTTTAGCAATTTTAGGCACAAACTCAACTATCTACTCATGGGCACAGTTCAATATGATCTATTTAACACTACCCAATAAAATTAAACAACAATATTCTTCTCATGGCTTTAAACCCATATCAATTAACACACATTTAAGCATAAACAACAAGATAGAACTCGAACATCAACCTCAAGTAGAAGCACAACACAGGAAAAAAAGGGAAAGATAGAGTTGGGTCGAAATGCAAGAAATCCAAAGCACTCCTCGTACTCAAAATCACACAAATGAGGCACTCAAACATTTAGAATGGGGTATTGGGAGCTTAGGGAGTAAAATAAGTACAAAGAGTTGAAAGGGTTTTTTTATTTTGAAAAGACTCTTGGCCTATTTATGTCAGACACACTCGGCAAGCTACAACTAACATCACCGAATGCACTCGGTGAATCACCGAAGGAGCTGAAGCTCACAAATGAGGCCTGAACGGATGCCAAACCTGAAGACAAAATTGGTGAACCCGATGGAGTTTTCTTAGTTTACTTCGGCGGATCGCCAATTGGAGCTCAGATCACCTAAGTGTTTTAGCTAAATTATTTATTTTAAAGTTTTAGAAAAGAGTCGCCACTTAATTTTTAAGAAGTTATCTCCCTCTCTATATGTGAGCTATTTTTGGAAGAACTTCTCCATAAACAGTGAAGGGAGGGAGGTTTATATAGAGAAAATTGTGGGGGGAAACGATAGAAAAATTGAATGGAATTTGAATTCCAATTTAAATTTCAAACGGAAAATTAGAGATAAGGAATAAGTTGTGTACGAATCGTCCAATTCCCTGATGAAGGACGAAGGAGGTGCAAGATGGCAACACTTGTATGATTCTCGAACATTCTTGTGCGAGAGGATAAGGGCGAAGGGAGAGGACTTGCAATTTGGGTTGCTGGATCGCTTTGCGTTGCTGGGTTTCATGAGAAAGACAACATAGGGGCCGTTTTGGTACGCATCTGTATTGTCGTCTGGGTTGCTGATAGAGTTGGAATGGGCTATATGTATTGTTGGGTATTGTATGTGTGGGCCGGGTCTTAGAGAAAACAATTTGGGCCTGGAAATTATTGAATTGGGAAAAATGGAATGGGCCGAAGTTTGGTCTTAAAACTTGGCTAAAAGTGGGCTTATATTGGAATCATAAATTGACTAGATTTGTAATAAGGAAAGATGGCCATGTGAATTTCAATTATAGCCAATCGGAGTTAAGATTTTAGCCAATGAATTTAAGTAACAAATTCGGCTATAAATAAAATGAATTAATATAATTAACTAACAAGCTTCTTAATCATAACGAAATAAAATAATTAACTTAATTATAAACTAATAACTCAAAAATATAACTATTAACTAAACTAACATAATTAACAAAATATTTAACTAAAATCAAAATCTCTTTTGACAATTTTTAATATTCATAAAATTTACTAATTATACATAATTATAAAAAAATATATATTATTTAAAAATTATTAAAATGATAAAATTACTTTAAAATAACTTGAAAAATATTTCGAATATTATAAAACTAATTTTTTCAAATCGTTTGAAATTAAAAAAGCTCGATGATTAATCTATATTGTGGAGGTCCAAAATTGGGTGTCAATAACAAGTTGACAGTACACTTTTTTACTTTTTCCAGCTCAGAAGGCGGACAAGAACGAGTCTGCACAATGCCTTCTGCGGATCACCGACATGGTTTTAATATCACTTAAATAACCTTTCCCACATTTTGACTTCTTTTCCACGTGCACTCACAACACACATTATTAAAAACAACAAAATAAACATGGGTTGCCTCCAGATAAGCACTTTATTTAACGTCATGGCACAACATAGTTCTCACTTCATCAACTATCATTTTTAAGATTTGGGACGGTATCACTAGGTAGCGCTCCCTTTTGTCTTGGATTGAGATGAGTGGAGAGTTGAAAAAACTGAGTTTCAAGATGTTAAATTAACACTGAATTAGATGTCACTGTTTGAGTCAAAGTGGAGAAGTCAGTTTTCAAATCCTTCAACACCTTGTCGAATCCTTCAGCCTTGTTGAAGAACCTTGTTAGCATTTCTTCAGTGTGGTTCCCCTATAGGTCACTTGGTTCCTTTGGCCTTGGATGGTCATGAGGAGGAATGTACTTATCTTTCTCATCCTCCCTTTCTCTCAAACTTCCACCTTTCCAATCTTTCCAACCATAGTCTCACTCCTTGTTCCAACCTTGGTTCTCACCTTGTCATTGGTAGTTTGGGTCAGCACCCCTCCCCCCCCCCACTTTATCTCCCAAGTATTGTACAATGTCTCAAACTTGGCATCTTCTGGACATTGTCCCACACTTGTGCCAACAACATTTACATCTTTAAACTCGCCTCCCATTACATGTTTAGAAAGCAAGTTCAAATAGGTCATCATTTTAGCCATATTTTCATCCCTCTCTTGATCTTTTCCAACTGTTCTTTGCTCATACCCACATGTAAAGAAGACACCTGATCTTCTCGAGTATGCCATGCATGGTTAATCTTCGTCATGTCATGAAGTAATAATACCGCAACATCATATGGCTGCCTCATCAATCCACCTTGAACAAGTTAGTCAACGAGGGCTTTGTTTACAGAGTCCAAGATGCAATAGAAGTATTGCAGCAACAAGTTGTCTGGAACACCATGTGTCGGACATTGCAGTAATAGCTTTCAAAATCGCAGCCAAGTCTCATGAAGAATGCATTTTCCATCTCATCCCAAGAAGTGATTGAATCATCAGGTAACTCGGTAAGCCATCTAGTCACTTCTCCCGTTAAGGAGAAAGGAAATAAAATCATACGGATGGACTCTTGTGAGATGTTTTTGAAGGTGAATGGCCCACAAATATCCACAAAATTCCTGAGGTGTTCATGGGGGTCCGCATGAGCAAGTCCCCTAAACATTCCTCGCATTTGGAGTAGCTGTAGCATTGTTCCGGTTACATGAAAGACTGCCCTCCCTGTTGTAGAAGGTAACTGGATAGCGCCCGTGGTTTGGATGACATTCAAGTCACTCATATTATCATTTTTCCCGTAGTGACTATCGTTGTCACTACCATGATCACTCACGTTGTAAACCTGCAAATCAGCGAGCCACAATAACAAACAACAATCTACTATAACTAAAAAAAATTACAAACTAACTTCACCAATTGAATTCTTAGCTACCATTCCTCAGCAACGATGCCATTTTTGATAATGCTCAAACTATCCTCCAAAACAATTAAGAGAATAAGTGATTGTTGTCAATAAAAATACCCAACTAAGAGTCGAGGTCGAATCCCATAGAGAATGGTTTAAGGCAAGGAATTCAATTAGGAGCTTTAGGTTGTAAACTCATTCATTTATAGCAATTAGGAGAGTAGTGGATGATTCCACCAAATTTATATAAAGTGATTTTGTTATCAAAATTCAAGATTGAACTAAAATATTACGAATTTCAACAATGTAAAAATCAATCTAGGGGTGCGGGGATTGGAATCAATGTCACATAGGGGTAATGTGGTGCTCAGTAGTGCTAAATAAACATGGATAGGTTGGGTCATCTTCTATGACATTAATCTTCTTTCGATCACATAATATCATTTCATAGAATCTCTTTTCGGTCTCATCTATGTGAATTACAAAACAACCCACTACCTTATGGAATCTCTTTTTCAAGCAGATTTGGGCAAATAAATCTAACCCATAATTTCTCTTTCAAGCAAACCATAGACATCAAATCTAAATTGCAAGCATTAGTCTAATTACTCACTCTAATCAATCTCTTTCGAGCATCAATCAAAGATCGAGAATAGGATTAAGTTTGCAATATTAACACATGATTTCACCCCAAGCTAATTAGCCTAAATCTATGCATGAATAGACATAAAAAAGAGCACAATATAATACCCACTACATTAAATCAACACCCACTCCCACAATTGCACCCCTAGATTTGGGGTTTTTAGCCACTCATCACAAAAAACAAAGAAATTATACCTATCATGAGAGCAGCCATGGATGTGATGAAATTAAGCAATTATATTCAACACCCAATTTGATTTTAACCTCAATTTATCAAATTCAAGAGTGAAAAAGTTAAAACTCAAAACCAAAGATTTTCTTCACAAGGTAAAGTGTTTCTCACTCTAAAACTCTAAAGAAAATATTTAGACTAGTATCTAGAAAGTAATTTTTTGACTCCCTCTTTCTCTCTCCTTTGGACCATTTATAGTTTCCCAAAATATGGCCCAAAATTCACTGCGTGACCATTCGGCGACGTTAGTCGGGCTCGCCAAGCTAATTCGGCAGATCATTATTTGCTCCTTAGCTCGCCTTTCTCTTACTTTAGGCTTAAGATGTTTGAGCCTCAGTGAGCGAGCTCGTTCAATTCTACCCTTTCACATTCAGTGGATCACCGAGTACCACCTTTGTTCGCCTTTTACGCCTTTAGTTTTCCTCTAAGTCCTGTCACCTTCGGGGATGGTCAGTAAGTTTACCCTTTGCGTTCAATGAGTGATCGTTCCTCTTTAAGTTTGCCAACCCATCCCAATTAATTCAAGTGTTGAGCACTGTCAATTTGGGTGAAATCGTGCCAGTTGGGCGATCAGCCCTTTGTGTTAGGCGATCAACAATGTGGAGTTTACACTTCTTTTCATGTTTTTGGCCATTCTTTCAGGTATTTATATTTGTCTTGTCCTTTACCCTTCATAGCTCAAAATCATCAAAATATCATTAAAATAGGACATAAATAGGCATTAAGGACACTAATTGTTGAATTAAATAAGCCTCAAATGAGTGTAAATCTACTACTCATCAATAGGGTTCATATGATGTGATGAGCATAAATAGTGATTAAAGATCATAAAATTTATAAAATACTGAAATCCTCATAATGAAATCAAGAATCCATAATGAGAGAGTAAAGAGAATTTCGAACAAGGTATACTTTGGGGTAAAATCCTTTGTTTTAATATTGCTAGCCGAAAAATAGGTGAAGGACATGAGTAAGAACTCATTCACTCAAGATGATAGCCTTACATATATTTTAGCTAAGTTAGAAAAGAGTCGCCACTTAATTTTTAAAGAAAAATCAAGAAAACCTAATTTTCAAAAGATTTAAAACAGAAAATTAATTTGAAAATACCAAAGGGGTTCGGGGGTTCAATGTACACTTCAAGAAAGGGTTAGCCATTTTAAGTGCTCGCTAACTTGCGGTTGACCGACAGTTTGGAAATATCTGGCTCATTTAAAATAGGCATGCTAAGTTGAAGCAAGAAACAACTTTTTGTACTTAGATAATTTTGAGGAAAAAGGAAACAAAAATTTGTTTCAAATAAGGTTAAGTAAAGAAAATTTCCAAGTATTTAGAAATCAATTGGAAGATTCAAATATTTACGTATTTAATTTTTAAAATCAAGTTTTATAAATCACTACTGCAAAATCGCTATCCTTTGAGAATTTTGAGTTGAGTTTAACCCTAAGATTATCAAGAAAATAAACAAGTAATATTTAAACAAATATAAAGCAAAATAAAGAGGAGGAGAGATTTGGGCCTTAGTCTGGTTTTAGTCCGCCTGGGCCAGTACTTGGGCCTAATATGATTTTCTGGGCTTTGGCCCACCTGTACCTGCCCTAAACTAACATGTCAAAGCATATGGGATAACAAACTGATGGGCCTTTGGCCCACATGTACCTATCCTAAGCTAACAACATATACAAAAAAAGCAGGCCTTTGGCCCAATTGTACCTGTCCTAAACTAGCAAACTGTATACAAAAATATAATGCGATTTTGGTCCAATTAACAAAAGAACATGCTGCTGGAAAATCTTGCAAGGCTTTTGGGCCTATTTCTTCCACCATACACAGTGTATACAGTGAGTGTATACCACCGTATATTCTCTGTATACTGCTGTATCAACCTGTATATTTGCATATATTTTGTATATAAGTCCATTCTTGGACTTTTGAACCTGAAACGACCCCAAAAATGCCCGAAAATATGCTTCGGAAACACCTATAATTGTAATTTCCATATATCTCAAAATCCGTGCATGATTTCGGAAATTCGACTTCATATTCTTATTTGTGGGGTCAAATTGAGTGGGAAATGGGTCTAACCCGAATTTTAGAGCAACCGTATCAAAATTCAAAAATCGCAAAAATTGCGATTTGGAGGGTCAACTTTAAAGGGGCATATCTCTTAGCACACAAGGAACTGGAAGGGCTGCAAACTATTAAATTAAAGCTCTTTGAGTTAGCTTTCCAACGCACTTGGTGAAACGACCCAAATGCCCGAAAATGTGCTTCGGAAACACCTATAATTGTAATTTCCATATATCTCAAAATCCGTGCATGATTTCGGAAATTCGACTTCATATTCTTATTTGTGGGGTCAAATTGAGTGGGAAATGGGTCTAACCCGAATTTTAGAGCAACCGTATCAAAATTCGAAAAATCGCAAAAATTGCGATTTGGAGGGTCAACTTTAAAGGGGCATATCTCTAAGCACACAAGGAACTGGAAGGGCTGCAACCTATCAAATTAAAGCTCTTTGAGTTAGCTTTCCAACGCACTTGGTTTCACCTTATTCCGCGTTAGGATGAGGGAGTTATGACCATTTTCGTAAAACCTGTCAGTGCAGAATTTCCAATTCCAGTGAGCGAATTTTCTAGGCGGGTTGGAGTCATTTTTTATAAAAAGGGGATATGTCCCATACTTAGTCATTTTTCTTAACTCCAAAAACACTCTCTAAGCCCTCTCCAAAAATTCCACCAAGATCTTCAACCAAATTCAAACATCTCAAGCTCTAATTCCGGATTCAAGACTCAATCTCAAGCTTCGATTCTCCATTCCAATCTTCATCAAGGATTCTCCAAAGTTGAGGTATGTGGGTTTGATTGTGGAAACCTTCCTTTCCACAAGTCCAATCATTTATCCTCTATTTCTACTTCAAGTTTATGGGTCCTCATGATCAATTATGAACTCTTGAATTACGGAATTACTACTACACACCCTATTATGGTCCTTTTTGCATATTATCATGAAATGGAATTTTTATGTGATGTTTATGGTTTACATGCTTCCATGATCAAATTATGAAGGTTGATATATATATGTATGTTGTTGGTGGGCTGATTTATATGGATTTTGGAATTGGTTGGACTTAGTATTCTTGAAATACATGATTTCATTTACATGAACAATTGCCCACCATGTGTTTGATAAAATGCCCATTTATAGAATTCTTAGGAAAGGGAAGGTCCAAGGTACGTCCTATGAGACGGATGGTTATGTAATTACTGAAATGATGATGAAATGGACACATGTATATGATTCTCTCTAAATAAGTGTTGTGAGTCGACCATGCCTAGTACGGGGGGTAGTAGGCCCGTATAACCATATCGAGGGGTTTGTACCTTGGTTGCCTAGTACGGGGGGTAGTAGGCCCGTATAACCATATCGAGGGTTGGTACCTTGGTCCCTAGCACGGGGGTGGTAGGCCCGTGTTAACCATATCGAGGGGTTTGTACCTTGGTCCCTAGCACGGGGGGTGGGCCCGTTAACCATATCGAGGGTTTGTACCTTGGTCCCTAGCACGGGGGTGGTAGGCCCGTGTAACCATATGGAGGGGTGTGTACCTCTTTCGCCTCTTCAAGGGGGTGGTAGGCCTTGGAAATACTATATTGATGGTCACTCGCCACACATGTACTACGTCCCATTAAATATGATTTTTATGTAAGCATCATTATACATACTATTTTTATTAATATGCTATCTATTGGGTATGATTACGCATTTTTCCTATGATGTCCATCTATTGTAGCCTTGCATTGCATCCCATATACTTAGTACATTCAAATGTACTAACGCATACTCTATGCCTACATGATGTCACCATGTAGGGACCGGAGCACCGCTTGACCATCCATCCTCCGGGCTATACGATTTCTATAGTGTAATTGAGTCCTCCTTTCGGGGACGTTGCTCATGATCTTTTGCTATGTATAAAACTTTTCCTTTCTAGTTATGTTTTGACTATGAGGGTGAGCCCGGTAGTTTGTCTTGGCCCCCGCTAAGTACTCATGTTTAGAGGTGGTGTTGGACAAATTGTGTTTTATGCTTGAGCTTGACTCATCTATGGTATTTATGTATCATTTCTTTTTTTCTTCTTGCTCCCTTAGTCCCGATTTCCCCTTGACTATGCTTATCGCTTATGGTCATTTAATTGCTTCCGCGACCAAGGATGTGTAATGATACTCTATAAGGCTTGTTTGGGGTTCCTTCGGGTTCCCCATTCGCCGGTCACATCTAGCCCTAGGCTTGGGTCGTGACAAACTTGGTATCAGAGCCCTAGGTTGAATGATCCTCGGAGTCCAACACACCGCGTTGATTAGAGTCCGATTCATGGTTGTGTTGTGCACCACAACTATGAGTAGGAGGCTATGAGACGTTTTAGAAAATGTTTCCCTTCTCCATGTTCTAAGTCGTGCTGTAGAGTTGAATTAAGTTCTTCCCTAACGGTTGTTCTTTGTTATGCTAGATCATGCCTAATACAAGAGGAAGACGAGCCCGACTTGTTGCGTGAGTCATATAAGGTGTCTACTCCTATTGGTGCATATATTGTTGCGAGGAAGGTCTATAGAAATTGTCCTATTTGCATCTTGCATAAAATATTGCCTTGTGATCTTGTTGAATTGAACATGGTCGATTTTGATGTTGTTCTTGGGATGGATTGGTTGCATGCATACTGATCTTCTATGATTGTATGAACCCGTTGTCAAGTCCAATTCCCAATGTGAACCCATTTCTTAGTGGGAAAGCCAAAGTGTAGTCAGAGTCATCTCTTGCATTAAAGCCCGTAAGTTATCTCTAAGGTGTCTCTATCACCTTGTGAGGGTTAGGGATGTGGAGTCCAAAACCCTTCTTATAGAGTCGGTTCCGGTCGTAATTGAATTCCTTGATGTCTTTCCTAATGACCTTCCCGATGTTCCTCCCGAAAGGGAAATAGATTTTGGCATAGACCTCCTCCCCGATACTCAACCCATTTCTATTCCCCTTACCGTATGGCCCCGACGGAGTTAAAGGAGTTGAAAGAACAATTGAGGGACTTGTTGGAGAAGGGTTTTATTAGGCCTAGCCAATCACCATGGGGTGCACCGGTGGTGTTTGTGAAGAAGAAAGATGGGTCCCTTAGGATGTGTATGGATTACCGGCAACTCAATAGGGTCACCGTCAAGAATAAATATCC
>JAGDQO010001441.1:0-20519 GCA_018342035.1 Solanum appendiculatum
GGCCGAGTCTCCTAAAGCAATCTCTATCCCATAAACTATGTTGCCACCATAGGATGTTGTCTTTAAGTAGACATTAGCTAGTGGATCCACATAAGCTAATAAGCATGGTCTTACCTTGGCAAGTAGGACATCTCTTTTTGGTGTGGGGTAGACACCGGATTCCATGTTGATAGCTCACATGGTCTTACATGTCGGTTAAGGCTATTCCCCACAAGTTAATGAACAAATGTTCTCATGATAAAGAAAAGAAAAGATGGTTTAGCTTGCTTTGGCCTTGATATATGCTTTATGTTTCATGTTTCTCATGTTTATCACATTTTAAGTTTGGCCATTGCATGTTATGATTATATGTCTCTCTAGCATGATTTATGTGTTTATGTGCATTTGTTATCATACTTAGTACTTAATTGTGCTAACGCATACTTTTGCCTACATTAACTTCTTTGGTGTAGGACGTGGCGATTCACCTTCCACTCGTGGCTAGAGTTTGATTAGAGAGTTGATAGAAGACTTGGTGAGTCCTCATCTATCCGAGGACATAGCTTAGCTCTTATTTCTTTTTCATGTATTTCCTTTCAATTTTGAATTGTATTGGGTTACGTCCACAAACTTGTTCTTATATTAGATTGGCTTTGAGACATGAGATGTAGACTTCCGATGTTTCTCTTAAAAGCTTTGATATGAAATTCTCTTTTGAACTTTTATTCTCTATTATCTTGTATGTAATGTATGATAAGTGGCTTGTATGAGGCCTCTCCGGGTCTTGTACGCCATGTCACATCTAGAGGATACCTTGGGTCGTGAAAATATACAGAAGGAGACAGGCTGATCCAGGATGCCAAGTGATCACCCTCATCTCTGATATCCCAAAGCATCAAAAGATGGCACGAACGATCACCACTCGTAGCTGGTAATAGGACCTGCATCACGAAAAAGATGCAGAGTGTAGCATGAGTACCAAAATAAAGGTACTTAGTAGGTATCAAAGACCGACTAAGCAAGAAAGGTAAAAACAATTTCAAAAGATAGAATCTAGACACAAACAGAGGTCAAAATGGATATGAAAAAAAAAGCATATGAGCATATCAAAGGTAAATCTAAGTACAACTAATCTAAATCTAACTGGATCCCTATAAGCTTAGAAGGTACACTCGTATGTATGTTTAAATAAAAACCCGAACGGACCCCCATAAGCCCGACAGGTACACAGAATAGCTAAGTCTACCAAAGAAGAGTACCACAAACTGAAAGTCGGGCTCTTAGCCCAAGAAAACCATCATATCAAGTCAACTCCCAACCCAGCTAGAAATAGTGACGATCAATCTAGGCCGCCCATCCAACCAGTCCACTCTCATCCCAGCTAGCAAGAGTGATTCGGGGGCGTGTCGACTCCGAAGAGGATCTCTTGTATCATGGCCGATCAGCCAGCAGTCCACTCTTATCAAGAGTGACCCAGGGCGTGCGACTCCAAAGAGAATCTTAAGTAGGCTCCAAGCCACCATGGATCGACATCCACTCCCAAAGGATCACAAAAGGCTCCAAGCCAGAAATACTTTAATCCCGAGAAAGCAAATAATGTTCAGTAACGCATCGAAGTCGCAGAGGTAGGAGGTCTAACAAGCAGCGCAAACACTTAGACTAAGGCACACACTATCAGACACAAGTCTTCTATTACAGTCTACTAGGACCTACTCCATCTCAAACAACGTCGGAGACAAAAAAAAGCTACAAGGTTCAAGAGTATAAGGAAACACTAGTCTATCATAGACTAAGGCCGAACATGCTTCAAATAGCAGGTAGCAATGCACGTAATTCACAACATTATGCAACAACTCACATACAACCCTCAACAAGCATGGTACTACCCCAAAACAACATCGATCAACCCTAAGACATGGTTTCTAAGAAAAAAAGCAAGAATAACTAGCTACCCACCCCCAATTCACACTGATCATCATAAATTCACACATTCAGGCTCAATCTAATTAGAAAGGAATACATAGCCTATCGTCGGCCGATCGCGCGCGCTCCAAATCACAAGGACGAATCTTTTCCCTTTCCAACGGCCTTCGAACGCTGTCACGCTATCAAAAATAGGATCACAACGTTAGTACGGTCGTTTAGACACCAAAAACACATAAAATAGAAACAGACTAAATTTGGAGTCAAACGAGAATTGTGGGACCCATGGCAAATTTCTTGAATTGACTCCGTCAAGAGGTCCTAAACAATGCCCCAAACTTGTGTTCAAAAATTGAACATAATCCAAGTCCCGAATCAGCGAACAGCACATGCACAATTATCAACAAAAAGCTATAAAAAAAGGATTGGGCAGCAGCTTTAATCGGGAATTCACCTCAAACGGAGGTTCACCAACACAATCCTATCCGTCAAACACGTAGCCACAACCTCCACGATCACACTGGACCTCAAATCACCTCAATCGGAGTTGAAATGAGGGAGAAATCGCCTTTTAAAAATAAGGATTGAAGTTGCAATTTTGCTATATAAATAGCAGAAATTTGGTCTCTAAAAGGCTATTTCTGGTATCTAAACGTCTATTTTCTAGTCAATAAAAGTCTATTTTCTGGTCGCAAAAATCATGCACCATATATCAGCACTTCAGTTGGTTTGCTTAAACTCCGAATTCTCCGATGAGGCGCTGGGATTCGTTTGAAACTCCCAGCACGTAGATATGCAACCCTACAAAATTTGATATTTTGGACTCAACAGAGTAGTCGAAATTCCCATACAAGATCATCTCGGTAAAAAGCGGATCCCACCACAAACTCTGTTTTAATCCAAAATCCACAAGGAGGCTCGAAACTAGCCCCGAAGCCTCGAAATACAAACGAAGAGTCGTTCTAGACCAAACTCAACATTCCAGAGCTAACCGTGCTAATCGAATTCTCATCTGATCCTGTTTACTCAGAATGTTGACTAAAGTCAAACTTAGGCCTTAACTTGAAAGTTAAAATGCATAATCACACAAACTCGCACGGAAAGCCTCGGGAGTCGTGACAAACATGCTACCAGTCTAAAATGACCCTTCTGAAGCTGATGAAATCGTCAGAATTGGATTCTGAGGTCATCTTCTTGAACCTTTGATCAAAACTAACCGTTCAAGGTTCAAAAGCTCCAAATCACTAAAACTCGTATAAAAACCAAACGAACGACCATGTGACCGAACTGTTAGTCCTAGCAAGTCATAAATTATTTGGGGTCGCTATAGGAACGCTCTAAATGACGATTAGGAGGCATAAACACATAAATGACCTGGAGGTCATTACACTAACCACATCTCATGGAGCAACCAGCTCCCGAGACACTATATGTAGGCGTACTTCACGTCATTTGATCCAACAGCCTTCTTACATGACTCCGATAAGAATCAAACCAAACCCCAATCCCTCCAACACCTTAAAACCATCAATATACAACAATAATAACCCAACTCAATCAGACAAAGGGGCTGTCGGGAGCAACAATGTCTAAAACACCACTTTGTGGCTCAAAAACTCTATAAAAACGAAACTAGAACATAGGATTATGAAGGAGGGTCATAGGGGAATGATTTCCTTGACAAAAACCTTTGAAATACGAAGATAGACAATCTCTTCTTTGAATTAACAACAGCTGAACCCAAAATCACCAAAAACTACTACAAGTCATCTGCAACTACAACTTTTCATAACTAAAAGCTTAGAATCTCGATTCAACAAATAGATAAGTGTAGGAGATCCTTACCTTGCCAATATATATCAATAGCTACTACAAAATAATAAATAAACACCTGCTATCTCGCTGCCACAACACGCATGAAGATATGCCACGAACTCGATGGGGCAAACTACACCAAAATGACCAGCTTGCTATGTAGAGCAACTTCCGTTACACTTCCGAGTTGAAAAAATAAATATCCATGGAGAATTTAAGGACTTTTTTCCTATTTTATATGAATTTTCATTGATTTTTCTGAGTTATAATGAAGCTAAAACAGCTTATATAAAGCTAAACCGACATAGAGGCTAGGGTCCACTTCAACGTGCCTGCTTGTGCAGTCTTACGAAAACACAAATATCGCTCTATTCTGAAGTCGTATGGATGAAATATTTAGTGCGTTGGAAACTAGACTCATAGAACTTCGATTCGATATTTCATGGGCCTACTAAATCTTTATAAAGTAGGAGAAAAGCTCCGAGACATTTAACCCAAATTTTAGAAAAACATTTAAAACGAAACTTGTGATAACTTTCGCCAACTATTATTTTTCAACTTGTTTGACTTCGAAACTTGAGATACGACCCTTGAAAAGTTAAAATATGTCATAACACATCATTTTTAGCTTATTAATCACTCTTAGTCTTTCCACAAAGGTACGAGTTAATTTAGACATTCTGAAAGGCCGGGGTGCTACATCATTCTACACTCTGCATTTGTTTTTTCTGATGCAGATAGGAGCAGTAGCAGATAGCGTTGACTCCGAGCTGCAGCGGGGATTTCTTGAGATAGAGGCTAGGGTGAGCTGATGGCGTCCTTGTTCGACTTATCTCCATCTATATATAGTTTTGGCTTTACTTTTGTATCATAGGCAAGTCTATGCTTATTTTGTTTATTTTTGTAGCTTGTACTCTTTTTAGTAGCTTTGTCCTATTGTGTATATATTTATTTCATTTCCTCTTTCCACTATTATTTCTCTGTTCCATTGTTTTTTTTCGCTGTTGTATGGCTTATGCCATATATGCTCGTTACTCGATGCTCCAGTACTATATTGGTTGGCTTACCTACCGATGGGTTTGATAGGTGCCACCATGACTCGAGATTTCGGATCGTGAAAAATGTACAATGCAAACTCTTAGTATAAACATCACACAGTTATTTAAACAACATATAAATTTTTAAATACATTAGGATGTGCAGTATTTAAATGTAAATACGGCTTGAGTGTTTCAAAAAATGTGAATGTTTGTGTAAACACCAGAGTTGTTTAAACATTATGCAGATGTTTATGTTTTATTAATTCTTTTAATAAACATTCACTCTTACTAGAAACAACTATACATTGTTTATCAACAATTTAGAAGAATCAAATGTTTAGATCACAAGAAAACGAAGAAGTTAAAATATTACCTTGGATCACATAAATAGATTGTTTATCCCCCTTGAAGTAATGTTCAAGCTATGTTATGTATTCACAAATCACTACAAAGAACAAAGAAGCAATACATATTATAAAAAAAAGTGGCTCAATGATGGAAAAAAAAGGTAAATGCAGATTTAATTTTTTGTACAGTGAAGATATAAACGAATCCTTGTCCAAGAATATCAAGTTGTTTAAAAGATTGTAATGTGCTAAGATTGAGAAAAAAAATGATGACAATGTGAAAGAGGACAAAGATATCTTTTGTGAGAGCATTTTGTCCATTCTTTTTCCTATCGATGAGCTTCAAATATGTTTTCTTGCACTTTTAATTAAAAAATAACCACTTTTAAAAGTTAGGTCTTCGTGTTAGTAGAAAAACTTGGGGATATACAAAAAATTATTTTTGGAAGGAGCATAGTGGATACTGCATAACACTAATTAACAAAAAATCTCTTTTACGATGTACTTAAAACTTGTGTCATATTTTCTTATTTTTCACTTCCAAAACTTGTGACCTAGTGATTCTGTCAGTGGGAGTAATACTTTGAGACTTGATTTTTAACGCTTTTTGTCCGAGTCATTCTGATAGTTGGAATACTTGAAATTTCCTTCAACTTGTTTTGATAAATTAGTGGCATCATCCTCCTTTGAATGCTTCAATTGAACCCCCAATACTTGATGATTCAGTAAAAGTTAAAACCATCGTCACCAACAACAAACTTAGGGTCAAACTTCAACCCTCTACCCGCCAACTACAAAATACACTTCGATTTTCTCTTTCTCGTCATCACTGTCGAGCTCATACACAATCTAGTTAACAACTTGATGTTTTATGGAATGTAAAATGTGAAAAAAACTTAGGCTTTTGCCCGGGGTTCGGGTCTTGTGATGTGTGAGTTGACGCGGTTCTAATCTTGTTGTAGATTTAAGTGTAGAAAGATAACATGTAGACCATTATCCATCGAGTTTCAATAGTATGATAAAAAGAATTGAAAACTGGTATTTAATTGGGAGACTAAATAAAAACTCTGTTTATTTTGTATTACAAAAAAGTCAAACATTGTATTGTATTACAGGAAAGTAAAATATTGTACCATATCATTCTGTTAATGCTAGGGAGGTCAGAAAACCTTGTAATCATGTTAAAGTTTGCACCTTCTCTTTGATAACTCCATTGGGCGTATCAGTGATCACAGTCAAAGTAGGCTTCTCACTTGTTGGAACTTCACCAGTTATCTGAAGAGGCTCTAAGGAATCTACAATGTCTCTCATTAAAGGTCGTGCTTTAGGGTTGCGATTTAGGCAATGATAAGCAAGCATTGCAGCTTTATGAACAGATTTTATGGGATAATCTCCATCAAGTCTTGGATCTATAATACTGAGCAGTTTTTTCTTTTCTCTAAGCAATGGTACTGCCCAATCTGTAAGGTTCTGTTCTCGGGCTGGTTTGGATTTATCAAGTGATCTTCTTCCCGTGAGAAGTTCGAGAAGAACGACTCCAAAACTATAAACATCACTCCTAGGAGTCAAATGACCTACAGATAAAGCAAAAGCATTAGCTGTGATAAAGAAATGAAAACAATATTAGGTGGATCACTCGATATCATTCAAGGATGACAGTATGATTGTGTCACAGTACATTTCCACCAAACACGCATATTTTCAACTTCTAACACTTCAATTCAAGTGCGTAGCTGCTTATCACTAAATTCAGTTTCAACACTTCAAAATTGCTTCTTAGCACTTTGTCCCTAGAAGCTACTCCAATTTAGTTAAGCTCTATGTTGTTTTAGTGCAGATAACATTGTTGCACATATTCTATTAAGAGAAACGATATGTATCTAAAAGACAGATAAATTAACCTGTCATAATATATTCAGGGGCAGCATATCCATAGGTTCCCATTATGCGAGTAGAAACATGAGATTTGTCCCCAACTGGTCCATCTTTAGCTAGGCCAAAATCAGAGAGTTTTGTATTGTACTCCTGTATATATAAAGATTGCAGTGTATGCTCACTCTAAGCTGAAGCCTTTCGAGTGAAATCATGCATGAATGATATATGGATATGTAGAACACTTACCTGATCTAACAGGATATTAGATGTCTTAAAATCTCGATAGATAACAGGTTTTTCAGCTTCATGCAGAAAAGCAAGCCCCTTAGCTGCGCCAAAGGCAATCTTCATTCTAATGGACCACGGAAGAGGAAGCAATACTCCTGAAATCAAGAAACCCTGCATAAGCATAGTGACATGTAATACGATTCACTAAGTAAGAAATAGACATTCATGAAAATATAGGCTTAACTTAATTAATACGATTTACTAAAGACTTCTGGTAAATCTCGAAATAAGTAGTTCCAATCATCCTTTCTGATGAGGGAAGTGTATCTGCATCTCTGAGGAATCGGTGCCTCAGAAACAATTCAAATGCTTTAGAGGTTTGTCCCCTGCTTCTAATGTATACTCCACAAGGTAAAGGTAACAAACCAAGTAGTAACTAAAAAGATGTACTTCTGATTCAATCAGAAGAAAAGATTCTAGGCATGTTGACTGCAGACAAATTTGAAAGCTAGTTGTCAAGATCCCAACATTTTCTTAATAAAGCTGTGAAAAACAACTAATAATATCCTCAAAATAATAAGGCAAAATTAAGTAGTGAAGTGGAGTCATAAAGACGGAAATTCTTCTTCTTCCTAGAGAAACTTAGTGTTCAAGAAGAAATCTTTATATATGTAAGTTCCACAGAGTGAACCCTGTCCAACAAGGGGAGCAACATGAAAATTAATACTTGAGCATTTGACAAAAATTTTGCCAAAATATACTAATCATTTTGGAGCAAAAGGGACACTAGTATTTAGGTGAAATTCTTGAAAGAAACACATGGTATAAGTTAATTTTCATTTAATGCTTACTCATATAGAAATCAAAACCATAAATGAGTAGAAGGTTTCTACCAGTGGAGAATTTTTTACTTTTTAAAAGAAGAGTACGGGGGGAGGATAAGAGGAGGGGAATCACGACTAGTCATAACACAAAATGTTAGTGATTGTATAGGGTCAAAAAGGGACCACATATGCACTGATCCAGAATATCATGGAAAAACTTATCCATTACCTTCTCTTTTTCCTTTTGGCTGCACTTTTTAGAAGGTGTTCAAGATAGTATTACTTTAACACATAGACGGATGTCCCTAGTTGAAAGTAGCTCCACTTCAAGATATTATCATACTTAATATACGCTTGTCCATGGTCCCCTTTATGGCAAGTTTGTCACTTCCCATGCTTGAGAACAATGAACACTAATCATAGTACAGCTTAATGGGGAATGATATCATGAAAGTACATCCAGACTCATGAAGGCGATTGGAGATAGAGGGTAGGGACGGATTTCAAATTAGAGTAAGGGCACACTAAGATAAACAAAATAATAGATAGGTGAAAACAATTAGGAGGGATCGGATCAGGGTGCACTTTAAAAAAAATTCCTAATGTCCAAGCCATTTACAACCTTTGCATGTGTCTAGAACAACTTACTTCGAGAATTCTTCCATTACGTACCATTACTACAGATCATTAAAATGAACATCTAAAGTATCACATTCTAGAAAAGAATTAATCATACTTACTTGAAAACAAATTGTTTTCAACACTTCCCCGAGCCATATACTCGTATATAAGAACTCGATGTTCAGCTTCACAGCAGTAACCAATCAACTTTACTAAATTTGGGTGCGAAAGTTGGCCCAGAAATATCACTTCAGCCTGGAAGATATGAAAGAACATATAGTTTGAGAAATCTATTCAGACAATTCAAGAAAACATAAATCATATGGAAGAATTTTCACTAGGCTAATTACCAGCCATTCCCTATGTCCCTGATAACTGTTATCTCCATCATGAACCTTAACAGCTACTGTAATTGGCTTGAATCCTTCCCTCAAATCTTCAGTAATATATCCTTTATAAACATTTCCGAATCCTCCTCCACCCAGCATGTAATCTTGTCTAAAGTTGCACGTTATTATCTTAAGTTCATCAAAGGAGAACGCAATCAATGGATTTGTAGCTGAACTACGACGCAGATCTTCTACTTCTTCAGGATTTGAAGGCATCTTAGTGTGATCCATCCTTGCCTTTTGAGATGGACTCTCATCCTTAGGAGACTCTGAAAGAAGGTAAAATTGAAAAAAAATGATATATATTCACCACAGAATTTGGGGAACATATTGACATTTATTTTGAACGGTTCCAATCAGAGAAGGCAACCATAAGTGGTTTCTGTTTCTCTGAAACTACCTATCAAGTGAAGTATCAAATATTCAAATGAAATCAGAAACATGGTAAGAAGCTCTGAAATATTTTGCATGTCAACGATGCAACAAACTACACTCCGTTTTTTAGTGTTATTCCAGATCACATCAATTAAACAAATTAAAAAACACACATCATCTTTAGATATTCAGCTAGAAAAAATCAGTTGACTCAAGAAATGAAAGCTAACTGTTAATTTAAACAGAAGATAATTGATTCAAGAACGTGAAACTTGGGAAAGCTCATAAACTATTTAATCACAAAAATGAAGCAGTTACTTTAATATCACATTCATAACATCCACATACAGAAAACCACCAATTATTTTCCTATACTTTAATGCGAAATTCTTATTTTTTCATAAATCATACTGTATTTGAAAATTTTAATCTTCGACTGAAAAAAGTAGGACATGAACCATTTCTGTAAGTACATATATATGCAACATAAAGGTTTTCTTCCCCTCCAACATCCATGTCAGATTTACCAACTTTAATCCTAGTCTAGGAATAAGGCAAGAAATAATTTTAAGTACATATTATGCAGATTAAACAATCTCTGAACCGTCTATGAGAGACGAGTTAGGCAAATTATATGGTGCACAATTTGAAATTAAATTTGTATTCAATAACCAAAAGGTTTTCCTTTGAGGCAGACTACTTAACTTTTGAGTTTTGCAGTTGACTGATTTGACATAGTAGGGATTCATTTATTAAGATCGAAAATACAAAAAGTAAAGCCTTAATCCTGATATAGTAAAAGATTCAACAGTAGAACGAAAGTAGTAAAATCGTGTAGTAAGAACCAAAAAGAAAACCAGAACAGAATATATAACAAGAGTAACCTTAAAAGCAGTAACCCTTTTTCTTTTTCTTATGTTGCATAGCTTGCCAAGTATAACAAAATCCAAACTCATCGAAAAGCCAATACTCTATCTATATTTAGAAACAAGGAAAAACGTAAAGAAGAAAAATAAAAACATATGAACCTTCTAAACTAAACAGAAGAAAAGATTTACTACTATTCGAAAAATCATCTAACAAGAAATTAATTTTAGGAGAAAGACTGACCAGATTTTGCATTAGAAGAGAGACTGTATATTGAAGGTTGCCCCAAACAGCAGCAATTTCCCATTATAGTATATACCCTATGGTCTAAAACCCCAACTTTCTCAAAAACAGAATTGACGAGCCATTATTACTAAAAATGAGGCAGATAAACAAGAGAATTAGCCAAAACACCGAGAAAAAGAAAGTAATATAGTAAAGGTGGTTCGTTGGATATTTGTGTGTGAAAATGGATTTAGTTTCGTTGATGAGAATGATGGAGAAAAAAGTGGAAAGTGGAAGTGGTGTTGTGTTGTCTGTAGCACAAATAGAGTTGCGTTCTTGTTGGGATCTCTTTTTGTGCGCCTTCCTTTTCAATATTTCTGTTGGGTCCTAGTGCCTCCACACTACTATAATTTATATTTTTATCACATAAAACTAATACTACTCTCCTTTCATTTCTATGTTTATCCTATTTTCATTTCAAACAAAATATTAATATAATTAAAAAAAATCTTCTTATCTTACCTTAAGAATATATTAAATTTCTTTTTATTGAAAATCACTTACAAATAATGTGATAAACGGAATCTAATAGAATACTTCAAAATTATCAAGTAATTTGCGCCTGAAAATCATGTATCATTGAATTGAATATGAACTACCAATTAAGAATAAGTAATAACAAATAATGCACATGATATTAGGAAAATTAATTGCAAGGATTTTATATCATTTACAGATTTAAAGTAGTAAAATATAATGAACCTAGGAGATTTATTTTCAAATTTTAACTTGACACACGTATTAAGAAAATAATAATTAGTATAGTGGTTTACCATTTTACCTCTACTAATTAATAGGGTCTCAAAGATGTTTAGTGACTATATTTTTCAAAAATATTAACTTAATGTTAATAAATTGAGAAAATAATAGTAAAAATAAAATTATCTTTTTTTGATTTGTCAAAAATAATAAGTAAATGAAAAAAATCAAATTAAAAATATTTGACAAATAAATAGAGACGGAGCGAGTAGCTAAAACAATAGTTAAAAGGTAATAGAAGATACAAATGAAATACTAAGGTGTATGGACTTTTTTGACCTCCTTTGTTTCCCACCAATCCTTTTGGGTCGTTCTCTAGCTTTCTGTCATAGCGTGCGCCTGCACATTATTATTTTCTTTTTTCCCTCTTCATCCCACTCTTTGTTCTTTATGTAGTCATTTCTTATTTTCATTCCAAACATTTGAACGTGTCACCTAACTTTGTTACCCTACCATTTTCATTCCTCTTCCTCTATTCCTTCCTTTCAAATTTAATGTCATTTTCACAAGTTCTCTTTCTTGATATAATACTCTTACTTGATTTATGTGATTAATTATGTCATTTTCTGATGTTATCTTTAATTAATTTTAAATGGTAACAAAATAGATACGTACTTATTTCAATTTCTAGAACAATTTGTGATAGCTAAGATACTTGCGATGAAAGCTATATTGCTAATGTAATACTATAAGTTTTCTGAAGCTAGTATGTATCTGTAAATATTGAACCAATTTATTCTTCTTGCAAATGACTTTTCAAGATTTGTTTTTTGCAAATTGTATATCTACATTCAATAAAATAACAAAACAGAAGTCATAAAAAAATCTAACGTCGGAGCCTTTTCATATGGCCACACCAAACTGTTTTCAACTTAAATTCTTTGCTTTATTAAATTTCTCTAATATAAGAAGAGACAGGTGAGGTGCTTCACCTCTCTGTTTCATCGTCATGGCCAGGGACGGATTTACCTTAGGCGAATGTGTGACACGTGACACGGCTTCGTCAAAATTTTTTATTAAATAAGTATAAATTATTAACGCATATAGAATAAGTTGAATCCTTTTAGTCTTACACTTAGTACTCTATGAGTCCTTATTTACATAAGCTTGTACTCTTATCAAAGTCCTAGTACACTTGATACATCGTACTTTGTATAACATTATATATAATACAGAAGGCTCTTACGTAGAGCTCATCTTGGGAGAATATTATTCTACACATCGTATCAGATAGCCATTAATAGCACAGCTATTCCAAATTTTTTCTCTTTTCTCACATAAAGTGGTTGCAAATTCTTCCTATTAAGGTTTTTTTTTCCTCTCACGTAAAGATGGTGTCAACCACTGGAACAATTTCAGACCCAATTATCCCATCTTCTCAAACAGATTCTACAATCCCTACTGTAGCTATAACATCATCTTGAGGTATTTCTGCCAGTCTCCCTCCTCTATCTTATTCATTCTCTACACTGCCAACTTCTTTTCCTTATCAGACCTCTTCTCGCACTACTTTATCTGGTCCATCTGTTAGTAGTGTTGGTTTCCCCTTTTAATTTCCATTTACCGGAACTACAGATCCAACATCTCTCTCAACATATAATCATGTTGCTGCTTTTACTGCACCAAACGTCACGAATCTGGTGACTATAAAGCTTGCATCTATTGAAGACTACCTCACATGGCGTACTCAATTTCAATCTCTCTTGCTCTCCCATGAACTTCTTGGATTTGTCGATGGTTCAATATCTCCACCAAATCCCTTTGTTTATGATGCATCCAGAACTCAACAGACCAATCCTCTTTATCTGTCATGGCTCAAAGTTGATCAAAGTGTTCATTCTTGCTTATTTGCGACACTTTCTCAAGAAGTTCTTATGGATGTTCATTTACTGCCTACTTCACGTGATATTTGGAATTTTCTACAACGTCTCTACATGGATGCAAGTCAGGCGAAGTCTATAGAACTAAAGAGACAACTTACAACTATGCGTAAAACAGACTCTATGTCGATGGATCAGTATCTTCGAGAGGCCAAGAAGATTGCTGACTCGCTTGCGGCAATAAATTCTCCTGTTTCTTCTCAAGATTTTATTGATCATGTGCTTCTTGGATTAGGCAAGGAATATGACACTTTGGTTAGGATTATTACACACTTTCCTGGTTCACTATCACTTGAAGAACTTAGAACAAAACTTCTACTCCATGAACAACGGTTGCAACGCTTCAAGGATATAGATTCTGCTATCACTCATCAAGCATTTGCTACTCAAGGAGGTCGTGGCAAAGGCCGCTCCTTCTACTCTAGAGGTCGAGGCCGTGGTGGTAGAAGTCGAGGTTCCTTTGGTCGAAGTCAACAACATCAAGTTCCTTCTGGCAACTCTTTTACTCGCGGTGGTTTCTCTGGACAATCATCGCCAGGTATTGGTAGCATTCTAACAGCTTCATATAGTTCACCTTCTGTTAATGTACCTTCATTGTCCATTGGAATTTTAGGTCCCTCATCTTCTCCACCTGTTTGTCAAATTTGTGGAAATCTTGGTCATTCTGCTCTTCAGTGCAATAATCGTTTTAACCATGCTTTTGTTGCTAACGATCTGCCTAAGTCTTTCGTTGCTATGCCGGTTGGTGAAACAAATGATGCTCCTTGGTATTTTGATTCAGCTACTTCCGCTCATATGACTCCATCTGAAGGTAATTTTATGCATAAATCTGCTTACAATGGATCTGATCATGTATTGGTTGGGAATGGATCTTTGCTTAAAATTGCAAATATTGGCTATGCTCAATTACCCACTCCATCCCGTCCCTTGCATTTGAAATCCATATTTCATATTCCCCATCTCTGCCACCATTTACTTTCTGTGAAAAGACTATGCACGGATAATAATTGTTCTGTTAATTTTGACTCATCATTTGTTGCCATTAAGGACAAAGCCTCAGGTCAAATTCTCCTTCAAGCTTCAAGTAAGAGCGACGTATATCCTTTATCTCCTTGATCCAAGTCTTCTCCTCCTCGGGCGTGTGTTGCTTTTCGTCATCCTAGTGATATATGGCATCATCGCTTGGGACACTGTGGAACTCATGTTTTAGCTAGTCTTAGGAAAAATAATTCTATTAGTTTGTCTAATTCGTTTAGTAATAATCGTGTCTCTTGTCGTCTAGGAAAGTCTCATCGTTTATCATTCAATCTCGTGGACCATTGTAGTTCTTTTCCCTTAGACATCATTCACTCAGATGTATGGAAATCACCTGTTTTATCCAATTTGGGCTTTAAATATTATGTTATTTTTGTTGATGACTTTTCTCGATTTACGTGACTTTATCCAATGAAAAATAAATCAAAAGTTTTTCCTCATTTTTGTGCTTTTCAAAAACTGGTGGAAAATTTGTTCAACACTAAGATAAAAGTTTTCCAAAGTGATGGAGGATGTGAGTTTGACAACAAGGCCATGATTTCACATTTTATTAATTCAGGCATTTCTTTTCGTAAGTCATGTCCGGACACTCCTCAACAAAATGGTGTTGCTGAATAGAAACATCGACATATTATTGAAATGGTACGCACTGTTATAACAGATGCTACTCTTCCATTTCAATTTTTTGTTGATGCTGCATTTTATGATGTCTTTACCATTAACAGGTTACCTACACCAGTTTTACGTGGTCTTTCTCCATTTGAGAAACTGTTTCATAGACTTCCTGATTACAACTTTCTTCGAGTTTTTGGTTGTGAGTGCTTTCCTGATTTGTCTGCTCGAGTCTCTCATAAGCTTATACCCCGTTTGATTCGATGTGTCTTTCTTGGCTATGCATCTGCCTATAAAGGTTATTGTTGTTTAGATCCCAAAACTGGTCGTGTCTATGTCAGTCGGCATGTTATATTTCATGAACTAGTTTTTCCATATTCTGAGTTGTCTAGTCCTCCCACAATTATTTCTCCTTCATACTTTAGTTCTGATCCTCTTGTTGTCATGTCGCTTCAAAATCATAGTACTCCCCCTACACATCTCGAATCTTCTGTGTCTACCTCTGTTCCATCCTTACAAATTACTTCTCAAGTGTCTCAACCTTCTTCCTCTGGAACTTTTGACTCCACAAGCTACCAGATCTCTATTATAGAGTCTAATTTACCTGTACCTCGTCCGAGTGAGTCATTAACAGTAAGATCTTCACCGCCCTTATCTACTTCGTTACCTGTTATTAATTCCTCACCTTCTTCATCTACCATTCCCTAGCATCCAATGCAAACTCGAACTGAGTCTGGTATTTCTAAGACAAAACACCATTTTTCTTTGAGTGCTAATATCCATGAACAGGAACTTTCTTGCTTTTCTCAAGCTGTGAAAATTCCGAAGTGGCAACAAGCAATGGCAAATGAATTATATGCCCCTTTGGAGAAAAAAATGTGAGTCCTTGTTCCGTGTATTCTGAACATGAACTTAGTTGGTTCTAAATGGGTATATGGCATAAAATATAATTCAGATGGGTCTATTGAGCAATATAAGGCTCATCTTGTTGCACAAGGCACACTATAAGAAAAAAGGCTATTAGTTAAGGGAAATCTAGTCCCTAAAAGACTTATTCCGGTCCCTAATAGCCAATAACGACCAGAAAAATCTGGTCGCCACTCGTCGCAATAGGTTTCTTCGCTAAAACTCAATAACGACGGGTAATTATAGCCGGTCCCTAAATGCTTTTTGCGACCAGGTTTATTTTTGTCCTAAAAGACCTTTAGGGACTATATTTCTGGTCCTTAAATTGTTGTTTGGTACATATTCTTTGGTCTTAAAAGACTTTTTAAGACGAGACATCTGTTTGTTAAAAGCACAATATTTCTGGTCCTAAATATATAAATATATAAACTTTTTGGTACTATTTCCTTAAATACTTTTTTTATAATATAAAAATTCAAATGAAAATAGACAAAATATCAATAATCCCATGCTTTCATTTATATGATTAATTACAAAAAAATGGATTAGCATCCCATAGGTAGCAATGTTGCATGATACTATCACACGTTACATTCATTGCACAAAATGTAAAAAATTGCCCTACAGTCGCTGCAAAATGATAACCATTAATTGAGGTCTTAAAATCTTGCATCTTGAGTTTTAAATTCATTTTCGATTTTGGTCTGGGACTTCTATGCTCTTCAAGTCTTCAAAACCTGTTAAAGAAGCACAATACATACAGTAAAAAAGTAATGAAAATATCTACAAGAAAATTTAAATTAAACAAGGTATAGACCATATAACAAATTCAAATTGAAGCCTATGTATTTAACGTTACGATCAAGTACTTACATGAAACGACCCCAAAAATGCCCGAAAATGTGCTTCGGAAACACCTATAATTGTAATTTCCATATATCTCAAAATCCGTGCATGATTTCGGAAATTCGACTTCATATTCTTATTTTTGGGGTCAAATTGAGTGGGAAATGGGTCTAACCCAAATTTTAGAGCAACCGTATCAAAATTCGAAAATCGCAAAAATTGCAATTTGGAGGGTCAACTTTAAAGGGGCATATCTCTTAGCACACAAGGAACTGGAAGGGCTGCAAACTATTAAATTAAAGCTCTTTGAGTTAGCTTTCCAACGCACTTGGTTTCACCTCATTCCGAGTTAGGATGAGGGAGTTATGCCCATTTTCGTAAAACCTGTCTGTGCAGATTTGCAATTTCCAGTGAGCTATTTTTTTTAGGCGGGTTGGAGACGTTTTTTTTTATAAAAAGGGGATATGTCCCATACTTGGTCATTTTTCTTAACTCCAAAAACACTCTCTAAGCCCTCTCCAAAAATTTCACCAAGATCTTCAACCAAATTCAAACATCTCAAGCTCTAATTCCGGATTCAAGACTCAATCTCAAGCTTCGATTCTCCATGCCAATCTTCATCAAGGATTCTCCAAAGTTGAGGTATGTGGGTTTGATTGTGGAAACCTTCCTTTCCACAAGTCCAACCATTTATCCTCTATTTCTACTTCAAGTTTATGGGTCCTTATGATTATTTATGAACTCTTGAATTATGGAATTACTACTACACACCCTATTATGGTCCATTTTGTATATTATCATGAAATGGAATTATTATGTAATGTTTATGGTTTACATGCCTCCATGATCAAATTATGAAGGTTGATATATATATGTATGTTGTTGTTGGGCTTATTTATATGGATTTTGGAATTGGTTGGACTTAGTATTCTTCAAATACATGATTTCATTTACATGAACAATTGCCCACCTTGTGTTTGATAAAATGCCCATTTATAGAATTTTTAGGAAAGGGAAGGTCCAAGGTACGTCCTATGAGTCGGATGGTTATGTAATTACTGAAATGATGATGAAATGGACACATGTATATGATTTTCTCTATATAAGTGTTGTGAGTCGACCAAAAGCCTAGACGGGGGGTAGTAGGCCCGTATAAATCCGTATCGAGGGGTTTGGTACCTTGGTTGCCTAGTACGGGGATTAGTAGGCCCGTATAACGTATCGAGGGGTTGGTACCTTGGTTCCTAGTTACGGGGGAGGTGTAAGCCCAGTATAACAATATCTTAGGGGTTGTACCTTGTCCTAGCTCGGGGGGTGGTAGGCCCGTGTACCATATTGAGGGTTTTGTAACCTCTTTCGCCTTCCAAGGGGGTGGTAGGCCTTGGAACACTATATTGTGGTCACTCGCCACACATGTACTATGCGCCCATAAAAATATGATTTTTATGTAAGCATCAATTAATACATATCATTTCATTAATATGCATTTATCGGGTATGATTACGGCATTTTTCCTATGATGTCCATCTAATGTAGCATTGCATTGCATCCCATAAATACTCAGTAACATTCAAATGTACTAACGCATACCATCGCCTACATGGATGTCACCATGTAGGGACCGGAGCACCGCTTGACCGTCCTCCTCCGCGTGGCTAGTACGATTTTCTATAGTGGTTATGGTGAGTCCTCCATTTCGGGGACGTTGCTCATGATCTTTTGCTATGTATAAAACTTTTCCTTTCTAGTTATGTTTTGACTATGAGGGTGAGCCCGGTAGTTTGTCTTGGCCCCTGCTAAGTACTCATGTTTAGAGGTGGTGTTGGACAAGTTGTGTATTATGCTTGAGCTTGACTCATCTATGGTATTTATGTATCATTTCTTTTTTTTTTCTTCTTGCTCCCTTAGTCCCGATTTCCCCTTGACTATGCTTATCGCTTATGGTCATTTAATTGCTTCCGCGACAAAGGATGTGTAATGATACGCTATGAGGCTTGTTTGGGGTTCCTTCGGGTTCCCCATTCGCCGGTCACATCTAGGCCCTAGGCTTGGGTCGTGACAAACTTGGTATCAGAGCACTAGGGTGAATGATCCTCGGAGTCCAACACACCGCGTTGATTAGAGTCCGATTCATGGTTGTGTTGTGCACCACAACTATGAGTAAGAGGCTATGAGACGTTTTAGGAAATGTTTCCCTTCTCCATGTTCTAAGTCGTGCTGTAGAAGTTGAATTAAGTTCTTCCCTAACGGTTGTTCTTTGTTATGTTAGATCATGCCTAATACAAGAGGAAGACGAGCCCGCGCCGAGGAACAACCGACCAATGGGGATCTTCGTGATGCCCTTACTTTATTTGCACAAGCTATGGCTAATCAAGCCAACCACGGGACCCAAGCCCCTCAGGCTCCTACCCCGGCATCTCGGGTGAGAGACTTCGTGCGGATGAATTCCCCAGAATTCTATGGGTCTAAGTTAGATGAAGACCCTCAAGAGTTCATTGATGAAGTCCACAAGATATTAGCTATCATGGGCGTGAGGTCAGAAAATAAGGCGGAGTTGGCGGCCTACCAACTAAAAGGAGTGGCCCAAATATGGTACAACCAATGGAAGAGAGAGAAAGGGGCAAACTATGTGGTGCCTTGGGAAGAGTTCAAAACGGCTTTCCTTAATCGATTCTTTCCTCTAGAGCTTAGGGAAGCCAAATTGGTGGAGTTCATGAATTTAAAACAAGGATCTATGAGTGTGAGGGAGTATGCCCTCAAGTTTTACCAACTTTCAAGATATGCTCCACACTTGGTTGCCGACTCACGGTCTAGAATGAATAAATTTGTGATGGGTGTGTCCGACCTAGTGAGTGAAGAATGCCGGTCCGCAATGTTGATTAGTGACATGGACTTGTCCCGCTTGATGGTCTATGCCGAAAAAATGGAGGAGGAGAAGTTGAGGAAGAGGAGGGGTCATGAGGCCAAGAGGGCCCGTTTTGAGGGCAAGTTCCAAAGTCGAAGGGGAGGCCGATTTCATCAAGGCAAAGGGTCTTCTCATGCGCCCCATAGGGGGTTTGCCAATGACGTTCCAAGGGCCCAAGGTGTTGGTGGTATGGGTCCTAGTGATGTATGTCCGAAGTGTGGTAAGGGCCATGGTGGCCCGTGTTTGAGAAATACCGGTGCTTGCTACAGTTGTGGGGAAATGGGGCACAAGGCAATGGATTGTCCCCGAAATCGCAACAAGGGTAAGGAGGTCCGTCCACAAGGTGCCAATGCGGTTCCTTTGGGGAGAGGGAGCCGACAAGATGGTGCCCCAAGGCACAATCGATTTTATGCTTTGCATGGGAGGCAAGGGGTCGATGAAGTCCCCGATGTCGTTACCGGTATGTTGAAATCTTTGACTTGGATGTATATGCACTAATTGATCCGGGTGCCTCTCTTTCTTTTGTCACCCCCTTTGTTGCCAAAAAGTTTCATGTTGAGCCCGACTTGTTGCGTGAGTCATATAAGGTGTCTACTCCTATTGGTGCATATATTGTTGCTAGGAAGGTCTATAGAAATTGTCCTATTTGCATCTTGCATAAAATATTGCTTTGTGATCTTGTTGAGTTGAACATGGTCGATTTTGATGTTGTTCTTGGGATGGATTGGTTGCATGCATACTATGCTTCTATTGATTGTAGAACCCGTAGGGTCAAGTTCCAATTTCCAAGTGAACCCATTCTTGAGTGGGAAAGCCAAAATGTGGTAGTCAAGGGTAGATTCATCTCTTGCATTAAAGCCCGTAAGTTGATCTCTAAGGGGTGTCTCTATCAACTTGTGAGGGTTAGGGATGTGGAGTCCAAAACCCTTCTTATAGAGTCGGTTCCGGTCGTAAATGAATTCCTTGATGTCTTTCCTAATTTTTTACCTTCCGGTGTTCCTCCGAAAG
>JAGDQO010001442.1:0-56586 GCA_018342035.1 Solanum appendiculatum
AACCTGTCTTTTACACTTGTCCATTGAAGTTTTTTTAACTGAGAAAAGAGGACTTAATGTAATTTGTTGAACCTGAAAAGATTGAAATTTCGCCCAAAACAAGCTAGATGGTAGGAGAATAGAGGCTGCTCCACTCCACTTCCAACCAAGAGAGTGGGAGTTTGGTCACCAAGGAAACAAAATAGGAAGGGCCACTGCTGAGATTTTTGGGGTAGGATTTTCCAAATTTTAAAAGTTAGAGTAGACCAGGGAAGGTGGTGACTTTGACAGGGAGACGACCAGAGTGGAAAAGGTAGCATATAGCCACCAACGGTAAGTAGCATGTAGGATTGTGCATTCCTCTGTGTTGTTGTTTCTTGCTATCATGTAGGAATGTGGTGAGCAGGACGTGGGAGCTAGTATGCAGTCCTCTGTGTTATTGTTTCTTGCTATCATCCTTCAGATTGTTGGTGAAAGGACTAAGTGAGTCAGTTTGCCTTTAGGCTGGTTAGTTATAGACTGATAGTTACCTTGTAATTCAATTAAAGTTGTTTGAACTTTTTCCTTCCAGCGGCTATATAACCCTTTGAAATGCTCTTCTGAATAGATCTTCACTAGACTTGACATCTTCATGATTTAAGAAGGTAGCTAGGACATACAAAATATACCACCACATTGAAAAGCTGTCATCATAGTATGATCCTTATGAAAATAGCCTAAACAAAATGATGTTTCTAGACTACTTGATTCTATGCTTTCGTTGCTGTTACAAGGTTTCTTCCTCTTTGTGGTCCTTCAGTTTCTAGCATCACCTAAAAAAGTGGGAAAACCTATAGTTTCGGGCACCACCTACGGCAGTGCCGTGGAAGCAAACTACTCAGTAAAGTTATTTTGAAATGCTTGACAAGAGAAAAGTAAATGCAATTAGAAAAATGAAAGGAAGAAGGTTCTGGGCCAAGACTGCATGCAGGAACAATGACAATCTAGCATAAGGTAGGAATGAAGGAACACTGGTGGGTAGGCGAGGACTACAACTATGGAAAAGTTCAAATGCAGGTTCAGGGTAAGGTGTACCCAAGAGGAGAACATGATTAGAAAGGAAGATGTTGAATGTATATCTTTTTCTTCATCTGTAATTTGGATTATCACTATAGTACCAAAATTTGTCACTTTTGTTTTATTATGAAAAAAATCCCTAGATGATGTTAGTTCTCAATATCCAACTCTACCTATCTCGTATACGTTTCCTCATACAGTCATTGTAGTGAACCTTCAAACTAGATATTTCCTTTTTCTGGATTTCCTTACTTTTTTGGTCTTTCAGAGCAGGTGCTTGACTATGCTTGTTTTGGTTGCTTCAATATTCTTCTGTCATCGTTTGAGTTTTTCTGAAATGAATTCTTTCTACTTTGAAATAGTATCTGTTCGACTAATCTGTACCTACTAAATTATATAGCAAAATAAATTGTAGCAATTAATTCCACGTCTTTGTCTATCTATTTACTGCAGGTTATATCAGGGATTGAAACTGCTGTGAGATCGATGAAAGTAGGCGCCCTTCGCCGAGTTATTATCCCACCATCTCAAGGATATCAGAATACATCCCAAGAACCCCTGCCACCTAATGTGTGAAGTTGCTCTTCTTCCTTTATAATCATAATTTTAGTCCTTCTCAGTTGCATTCTTTTGGAGAGACTTGGCAGGGAAGTGTAGTTAGTCTTCTAATACTAGAGCTCTTTCTGCATAAATTAAGTTGTGGGGTACCTACCGAGCCTGGGTTTTGGAAAGTAAAAGGCATGGAATCATGTCTTTAATCTCCTTTTATGTTTGATGTATTTTTTTTGTGTGAACTGTTACCCTTTCTCAAGAAGAAGTATTACTTCTCTAATAGTTAGTTAGCAGAAGGGAAATTTGTTCAAGAATTACTTTACTCTTTTAGACATAATAAGATCATAATTCTACAATCTACTGTAATGTAATAGTCCGACCTTCCATGTTTTAAGTGCAACTCTTCTACCACTTTTAGTTCTAATGATAAGAAACAAATATTAAACATGTTATGATGTTGGAGTTTTTTATTCTTAAGTTTCAAAGACTAGTGATGGAAGGGTTGGTCCAAGGCTGCCAAACAGGATTAGAATTCCCAATACACCCAATGCCAGATAGCTTGCAAAGAATATAACCTGGAAGACACAATATGTGCTTGAGCTGCTGCTGCTACACCTTCATAATTGAACATGCATAAAAGGAAATCAACAACAACAACATACCTAGTGCGATCTTGCAAGTGATGTCTAGGGAGGGTGGGATGTATGCAGACCTTACTCCTAACTTTGCAGGGTATAGATATTGTTTCCGAAAGACCCTCGGAGCTAAGTTGCTCGAACTCTTCCCTTTCGGTGCTGCACCCGTGTCAACACGACGTGGGTATGGGTGTAGGTGTGGAATCTGTATCCGATCTAGTCAACCGGTTTTGGGTACTTTGACCAAATTTGAGGAAGAAATTCTGGGCAGATTCAATGATTTCTTTAATCAAAACTTAAACTAAGGTGAAATTGAAGAAATGGGATACCTTATATATATACATTTCTATAGTCACTCCCTTTCCTTTTATCTCCTTCCAGGATTCTCCTCTTGATCGATATTTTCCCCTCAAGTTTTCTACATAATATCTCATAATTTAGGTTTTATAAATCTATTATTAGATATTTGAATTATTTTTAGCCGAATCCCCGCACCCGTATCCATATATGGATCCATATCCCCGAATCTTAAAATTCAGATCATAGAGGATCCGACCTCTAGATCTGCACCCGTATCGGACACCCGCATCCAAGTCTGAGCAACTTAGCCTCGGAGCATAACATGAAATCCATTCATTAAATTCTTCTCTCTTTCTTTCCTCCTTTCAGTTCTGGTTGTTCTTGAACCATCTAGAATTTGGGGATTATTTAGTCGACCTTGTTAGAGTCTTGAAGTGATTTCAGAGTCTTACTGTGCCAGCCTTTTTCTGTTGGATGATTCAGTCATTCATAATATCTGCAGTACAAAGGTCTTTAGAACTTATTGATTGTATTTATTTGGTGTTGAAACCGTGATTAATATTACTTTTAATTCATTTTAGGAAGAAACTAGGAAAAGTTTTAATCTCATCAATATATTTCATTTGGGACTTAAGCTAGTAAACATTTTCTCCCTGTTTCAGTATTTTGATAGGCAAAGACTTTTTACTACCATTTTCAACCCAACCCGTCTTGCAAATGGAGAAGGCGCAACATTGGGGACAGTCATATTTGATATTGAATTGGTCAGCCTGAGGCATCTCTGATCTCGATCATTTAGCAGCCATTTTTCTCCACTTTACTGGAGTATGGAGCAATTGTTGTCAGTTCGATGATGATGGAAGGTAAATCTACTGTTTATAGGAAATGTTTTACACATTATTAATGCTGATCACCTAGTTACTTGGAGTAAGTATTGGAAAATGTGTTTCATTAGAAGGTCTGTCCTGAATCTCTACCTAGGCTGCACATATTCTTGACAATACTCCTTGTATAACACAACATATATAATAGTTGTTCAATGCCTTACAGAGGAATTTAGCACTAAGATGAGATAAATACCTCTAATTCGCGGTTATGTATAATGGAGATCTGTTAGCCTGTTTACTCAAGTAGTCGAGTTGTTTGTTTCAACATTCGACAAAGTTTGTTGTTTGTAGTTTTGCTTTTACTGTATACTCAGTAGCCTATTAAAATACCAGCAAGTTAAAGATGTTTCCTTCTTAGTCAATTCATTGTTGTTCTTTCAGGTTTACAGATGATGAAATGGTTTTTAGTTAAAGAAGCCTCAGTGAAGAGTTTGGTCCTATGATGTGCCAAATTGCCATATAAACAAAGGCAAAGGGGAGAGCGCTTGAGGGAGTTTTTAGAACTATTGGACGAAAGAGTACATGTATATATGTTCATTTGATTAACCATACATTTAAATATATTACAATATTTATAGTTTTAATCATTCATTGTGTGAATCTAAAAACAACATCTTAATTATTTAGATCTTCATGTGGATTCAGACGTCCTAATCTAGTAATCTTAACAAAAACAAATGTGATCTTTCATGTTGACTCAAATTAATGACTACGGTGACACAGCGAGGATGCTTATGCTTACTAATAGATCAAACCTCACTAGTCCGTAAAGAGTTTTACTGTTTTCTCCATTTTAATTTCTTTGTCATGTTTTAACTTGATGTTGACTTAAGAAAGTAAAGAAGACCTTTGAATCTTATGATCTTAAATTATATATTAAAATGAACTTTAATCTTATGGTCTTACCCATGCCATGTGAAAAATTGGAATAAAAAAATTGTCAAAAAGGGAAATGGACATTCTTTTTAAAACAGATTAAAAAAGAAAGTAAAATAAATTGAAACGGAGAAAATATTATTTGTTACCTTTCAAGACAAATAATCTGCTAAAAGAAAAAAACAAAGGTGTCACGACCCAAAAAAAAATAGACGTGATGGCACTCGTCTTATCCCACCAAGACAAGTCAGCCAAAAACCCAACTAATACAATAAATGCGGAAGTAAACTATAAATAACAGTCTTATACTTTAATATAATGCGGAAATTCATAATCGACTTAAATATACCCCCAATACCTGGTTGTCACGTGCACAAGCCTCTAAAGTATTACAATTGATTTGAAAGAAATAAACAAGTCTCAAATGATATTGTCACTAAAGCAGAACAAAATCATAAATAGGAGTAAGAAGGTCCGCTGAGATGGCAAACAGCTACCTTGCAAATGTCCACAGGAAGCCTCGGACAAGAAAAGAGGGAATAGAAAGTATCACAAAAATCTGGGCTCGTAACCTACAAAAAGATTGTAGAAGCAAGGGGTGAGTACCAAACCACGCGGTACTCAGCAAGCAAACTTCTAAACACAAGATAAGGGTATGGAATACGGGTACTCCTTACACCCCCAACCAAACCTCCACAACTACAACCTGCATAAAAACCAGCCCAACCTAATAGTTCACCATTTACATAACACATAGTTCAATCATATCACTTCAACAATTACAGATCAGCAACACACAAGATAAAGTTCACCAATCACAAGTTCCACAGAAAAGTACTCATAAGTTCACAAATGATAAATATGCACAATGCAATGAAATGCAATGTCAAGTATAGTGGTGCATGTCTGACCTAACGATACACACCCGCTGTCTCTCAGTCCGGGACCCATGGGGGACATATCTGTCCATGCATCCGTCGCGGCGTGCGACACGACCCTCGATAGTACAATCCGTCGCGGCGTGCGACACGTCCCTCGATAATGAAATTCGTCGCGGCGTGCGACACGTCCCTCGAAATGGTACATCCTCTTTTAATTCCTTATTCTTTCTCAATTCACATAACACTTGTCATCACATAACACTTGTCACAACCATGTCTCATAATCAATGCAATTAAATGTTCACACAAATAATGAAGAGATGACCATTTTCATAACAATGCACACTTTATAACAACACAATCGTGCTACAACATCAACAATGAATCAATGAGCCTTTTAAACCATTCTCAACACATCACACATCAATAATTAATCACATTGCCTTTTATTACCCCTTTTTCATCATTAAAATTATTCAATATGGACAAGTCAACCCATCACCAAGTCCCATCACTTCCCAATACATACCACAAGGAAATACACGAATTCTATACGCTTAACAAGGGTTGAGAAATCCACTTGCCTCAAACAATTGAACAATTACTCCGGGACTTGAACCTTCCCCTTTCGTTGGGCTTCCAAATCAATGCAATCTATCCAGATAAATAACCACAATAAGATTTTGAAACTAACAACACCCATATTATCATGTGTCTAGCCTAGACACAAAAACTCACCCAAATCTATAATCAAATTCCTAAATCTCAAGCCTAGTGCTAAGTCTTAATTTTTCCTAACAATACAATCCTACTAATTTTCATATAATATAATACACCTAATATTTAATTTACCAATTACAACATGTCAAAATCTTGAATTTTAAAGCGATTACCGTAGGAACTTGTTATAACCGAACCAATAGCATGCCCAGAATTCAATCAATTTTTTTTTTTTTTTTTTTGCACTGTCCTTAATTGCCAATTCTTATTTTTTTCCTACCAATATAATACTAATTCTAACAATCACACCCATTCATTAATTAGGAAGAGATAAACAATTGCATCAGTATCAAATTTGAATGCGTTACCTGGACGAAGTGCCCTTGTGCGACGACTGTGTATTCCCGACCCCTTTTTTTTTTCCTTCTAAAATAATTATGTGTTAAAAGTGACTAACCCTGCTAACTTATTTTTAATATATATGGGCCAAGTGGTATAGGGTATTAAATATATTATGGACTTGGCCCATTAATTATCAACTAAAATTAGTTATTTAATAAATAACCGTTAGTTAATTAACTATAGGTAAAAGAATATTCAAAATTCACAAAAATGACCTTCTGGGTCATTACACGATCAATACTGGCACAAGCATTTAAAGGGGAGTGTATTTTGGTGGGAACACAAGAAACGTAAGTGATTATTCACTTGATCGTTTTATATGATTTTATTCATATTGATTTGACATTTTCCTTAAAATTATTAAGAATAGTGTGAGAAAAAGTAACAAAATTCTTTTAGTTTGTTAAAATAAATAATTTATTTTTAATATATATAGAATAATCGAAGAAGACATAAGCATTTAAAAAACGTGCTTAGCTTCTTTCTTTTTTAATTATAAATTATCAGTGGTGGACAACTTGTAAAATTAATTTTTGCACCTAACTTTCTATTTGCAGTGAAAATAAATAGAAATGAACAATATAACTAGACATTGAAATGAAGTGAAAGGGGAAGCTTTAATATTTGGTTGACCACTCATAAGTCTCCTAATTGGATCTACACGAATTTAAGAAATCATGAATAAAAAGTATTTTTCTTTTACTTATTTATCTTTAGCTCTTTCAATAAAATTAAGATTAATTTTTTACTTTCAAAGACAATTAATTTTAAAGGGAAAACAGAAAAAAATTACTCCCTCCATCAATATTTACCAGTTTATTATACTAAAAATAGATATCCATTTTGGAAAATCAAAAATAATTTTGTTGAAAATTTATGTTCATCGAGTGAAAAGGAGTCTTTGAGTGAAAGCGAGTCCAAATCGAGTAAGGACCATTTTTTTAACTTTCAAGGAAAAAACCTCCCAAAAATGTCATTTGATATGCGGTTTAAAACGAGAAATTTTGGAAAACCTTTGTTAAAACTAGTTTACCCACAATACAAGGACCATAAATCCCAAAAATCAATGAAAACCATTCCAAATCGACCGTTAAATCAACAATTTTTTATTTTTCTACTTTGGGGTTTAAAATCTCTACTTTGAGGATAGAAATCAAGAAATATGAAAGGGATATCCTTGAAAAACTAGTAAAATAAGGCTAGAAATATGTACCCAATGACTAAGAGAGAAAACGCATCAAAAATCACATCAAACATATCTTTCTAGCTCCCAAAATGTCAAAAATATGAAATGGGTTCGAATAGATTTTTAACTCAGCAATTTTGTCGCTAAAATTCATTTTCGGTCGCTAAATGTGTGCACCAACAACATTTAAAACATCTTTTTGACCCTCGAAACTCCTCCGTTATCCTATAAAGGCGAACCAATAGTGCAAATTCATTATAAAAGATTGTTATGACAGAATACCCCTTCGGAATCCATTTAGGCCAAAAATTTTACTTTTTACCTAAATACCTAAATCACAATCTAAGGTCTCGGGATTATAACAGATCACAATGCTAGATCAAACTCGGCATTTCGGACTCAATAGAACTAACAGCGACTTTCAGATCACTAAATATTGTCCAAAGTCAACCATTTCAATATAATTCAACTCAAAAGCTCAAAACCACTAAAATCTCATTCGATCGCATTAAGAGCCATGTCAACCATCCCCGAAACACATAATAAGTATGAAAACACTAATGAAAAGGAAAAAAATGGTCATTGACTCATTTCACACATAAAAACAATTCTCACAAAATAGGACATTACAGATTCTCAAAGAGGAAAATCAATTGCACAAAATGGTTTCTTCACTCCAATAAAAAAGATTGATTCATCTAAAGATCTTGTTCTTTCACTCCCCCGTTTCTATTTATATGTCGTCCTTATTAAAAATAAATATTTCTTAATACTTGTCATTTCACAAAACCAATATATAAATAACACTATTCTTCTTATTTTGCCCTTGAGAGTTATTAACTTTGAAAGTATGAATTTGACCAACATAAGAAAACTAAATGATTAATTCATGTTCATTGGTCAATTTAATTAATCAAAATAAACTAATTTATGTTCATTTAGTGAGTATTTGACGTCAAGATAACACTAAATAAGGGTACAATGGTAAACTTAAATAATTTCTTAAGGGACATGAAATCTAAAATGATGACATATTGTTGGTTTGACATTTTAATATTAATAAAAAATATATTATATGTCACATTATGTATCATGTTATGTCCATTAGTGGACATTACATTTGTGCCTCTTTACTCACATCGCTAAAAATATATTTTATGTCATATTATATATCATATTTCACCCATTATTCTACCTCTTTATTCTTGTAACCTTGTAACATATAAGCTATTCACTTACCCCTATTAACTACCCCATTATCTTCCTATTCATTGCAAGGAAGAATTCATCACTTATAAATAATTAATGTGGTCTTACTTTGTGTTGGGGATATGAGAAAGAGTGTTAGCCAAATATGAGAAGTGTAGTATTGTGTATATAATGAGTTAGTACAGTGAAAGAGAGTTGAGACATAGAAAATATTCTAAGTCTTCAACTATATTTACTATATAAAAAAGAGTAATTATATGTTGAAGGAATGTATTCTTATTGTAGAGCCTTGGACTCTTCAACTAATCCGGAGTTGCTTGAGTTGTACGACGTTGTTGGACTGTTGTATCGTAGACAGGACAAGTCAAGAGACATACTACTGAATTGGTGTAGATTATGTCGTAGTGGGCTTGAATTTCCTTAAAGAGAGCGAGATATCTGCGCCTCAGCCTGAATGATTATTTGTTCATTTTATTTTCAACTATAATTTATTATATTTATAATATATTACACCAACACATATAAATAGGAACGGAAGAAGTACTATAATATAGCTGTCTAATTATCAATCCAGAAATGAACAATATAACTAGACATTGAAATGAACTGAAAGAGAAAGCTTTAATACTCAGTTGACCATTTAATTCTAAGTCGTCTTGGAGCTACAATACTATACTATTTTCTCAATCCCATATTAAATTTTCATATTTTTTTTACATGTTCTTTAAGAAATCGTAAATAAAAAATATATTTTATTAATTTACTTTTATTTTTTTATAAAACATAATCAATATTAATTTGTTTTACTTTCAAAGACAATTAATTATTTTTAAAAGGAAAACATAAAAAATTTACTTTCATTTATTTTTACTTGTGAGCTATGTTAAAAATAAATATCTATTTTTATTTTCTATTGTCATGATGTAGGGTTCGGCTTCGTTCCTTTGCCGATCTACAGTCCAGTTTGCTTCCTTTAAGATTTTATAAATACTAGATTGATGTGAATGACACATAATTAAATTTTAAATTAGCCCAAAAATGATGATGACCGAGAAATCATGTAAAACTTAATTTAATGAGGAGATTATTTAGTTTGTATAAACAAAGTTTCATATTTATCGCTAACAGAAAAGGCAAGTTACGTATAAGTGTTTATTGTTAATTGTGTGTGACCAGTAGTGTATTGATTTTGATAAAATGACTAAAATACCCTCGATAATCCTTTTTCTTTCATGTACTATATGTTTGTACTTTTGTCGTGATATTAAAGAACTTACTCAACTACCCTACTTTTGTAATATTAATGTTATACCTAACTTTCTTTTTCGTACTCAAAAGTAAAATACCGTGGAATATATATATATAGTCATTGACTTTGAGTCAATTCTTGAGATCTTTGTTTCAATTTATTTATCTTTGCTTAACTCCATTTTACATTACTGTAAAATAGTGGAATGAACTTTTATTATTGTTTTGTTTCATATTTCTCTTGATTCATCTCTTTTAAAATTGTAAAAGCGTCTAGAGAGTTTTTATCAAAATTCTACTAAATTATATTTAGTATCGTGTTCTAACTTGTACTTGTGACTCTTACATAATAACAATATCACAACATATTCAGTGTAGTCCCATAAAGTGAAGTCTGGGTGGGTAGAATGTACGCTAACCTTGTCTCTACCCCTGAGGTGAGGTAAAGAGGCTATTTCTGATAGCTCTTCGGCTCAAGATAAAAACAATCTAAAAAAAAGTCATAATAGAAGTATAAGAGGCACTAACTTATAGATAGTAACAAAAATAACAGATAGTATAGCAGAACAATATTATAATAAGATAATATTATAACTGAACTATACAAAACCATAGATATCAATAGAAACCGAAGAATTAGAAACTACAAGAATAGTCCTACGACTTCTAGTAAGGACAACAAGAATATGTAGTCCTACCTAGCTACTAGTTGTTGGGTTTTGAGTCTTTTTTCGTTCCTATGTGGATAAATAAAAATTTAAGGTTTTGGGTCTCCTTAATTCTTTTCCTATGTGGATAAATTTACGCAAAATTTGGACTAGCCCAATTTTACCCATAAGCCTAATATTATGGTGCATATGTAAGACTTTCTTTTAGGTCTTATTTTGAAGAATCACAAGAGATTGACCAACAGCCATATAGAGAGAAAAGTGAGAGAGCGCAGATTTTCGCACAAGCTCTAGCAGCCACTTTCAAATCGCGATTCCCTCTTCGTTTCTTGTCCGATTGAGCTAATTTTTGGACAGCTTGTTCCTTTTGACTTATCTTTGATTGGGAACTGAGAGATGGTGATTTGGAGTCCTGTATCTTTAGATATTAGCTCGTGAACAGTCTTTTGGTGATTTTACTCCTTTTATTTCTTTAGTTTTTGGTGCGATCTTGTAATTGTGTTGCTCATTGTTTGTCACTTTGTTGGTGGCCATTTTAGAGAACACTTTTGTAACTCTTGTTAATTTTAGTGGAGGTTTGACCTTGTGGTTTTTACTCTTCACACTAAAGAGGTTTTCCACGTTAAACTTGGTGTCTTGTGTGTTGATTTTATTTTTCTTGCTTTGGTTGATATGTTTGCTGCCCAAACAGTGTTTGCGCTTGCATTAGTTTGTCTTCTCTTGGTTCAAATAGAAGGGAAAATTTTGACTTAGATTTTCTTCCACTATTGCCCTGTTGTGCATATTTGTTTGTGCTTACCTTTCCCAACACTAGTATGGTCGCACTCCTACCTACTAACCGTCTACTCTAATTTGTGTCCTCCTTACCTTCCTATCATAACGTTTTAATAAAAAAAATATCAAAAGTTAATTGAATCGTATCGATAACAAAGAAAATTTGAGAGTCTAATTTTAATGATGTAAAATAAAATTCCAGAGTCTAATTTTAATGATATAATATAATAATAATAAATTAAAATAATATAAATTTTATAAAATAACCGATCGACCCGTAATATTAACATCCCCTACCCTACATTTATCCAGATACTGTCTTCAATTGTCTCTATTTCTTCTCTTTTTTTACTATATAATAGATACTCCATAGCAATGAAAAATCCACAAAAAGCAAGAGTTGAATAGACACACAAGAAGAAACAGCCAAATCAAAGAGGTATTTTTATGCTAAACACTATTAATTAATTATATTATTTTATACCTCGAGCTAAAGGACCTGACTCAAATGGATAGTCATTATTGTTTTTTTCTAATGCCATTCCGTGTTTAATTAATTTGGATTTGTGAAAAATTCTTATTTTGAAAGGCGAGCCTATTTTACGAATTAAACTCAAAGCTTTTAATCAACTAGGAAAAGTAATTACCACTTAACTACAACTTTTGTTGGTTATTCATTGTTAATTAGTTGCGTTCTTTTTGAAATTGTATACCACCACTACAATTTTAAATATTTTTACACAACATCCAACTTGTAAAAATGATTTGTGATGTTAGTTTCTCAAGTAACTTTAAGGAAAATATTAAAATTAGAAGTATGTGAAATATTGGGTTGGGGTATACACAAATACAATATCAATTTTCTTAAAAGAGTATTATTTTAATAGGGAAAGGGCTCAAATATGTTATTGAACATAGAGAAAAAGCTAATCTATGCTATTTGTTAAAATTTTGGCTCATCCAGGTCATTTCTATTAAAGAAAAGGGTCATTCATATTATTTTTTATTAACTGAAAATAGTTTTGATTTTGTAAAACCAGTTTTTACACGTGGCTAATTATGATTCGGCCATGTCCTTAATTATTTTTTAAAAAAAAAGAAAAAAGGCTCAAATTATATGTTAAAAGTTTGGCTCATCCATGTCATTTGTGTTAAAGAAAAGGGTCATTCATATTATTATTTGTAAACTGAAAATAGTTTTGATTTTGCAAAACTATTTTTTACACGTGGCTAATTATGATTCGGCCATGTCCTTAATTATTTTTTAAATTTTTTTTTAAAAAAAGGCTTAAATATGTCATCAAACTTTGAGAAAAGGCCATCTATATCATCTGTTAAAAGTAAAGCTTCTAATTTCAAGAGAACTTCTCATAAAGTAACATGAGAGTTGATGTTGTATAATTTCTCTTTTATTGCTTTGTCTTTCTTTTCAAATCAAATTCTGCAATGAATATATTGCTTTGTATTAATAATAATATGAATTGAAATTAAAAGGAAACACTGTGTTTTCTTTTCTAGGAATTACAGTTGAAGAGAGAGGGATGGAACACTCGGCCATTGAGACTACCCCAATAAATGAACAACTTCCGCTGCTTCCTCAAACTGAAAAAGATGAGGTCTCTCTCAGATGTATAAATTTATTTTTGATTTCATCATTCCACTTTTCTTTTGGCAATTAAATATATAATTTTTTTGAACCTTATAATTTTCTACATGCATGAATTTCAAGAGATCGTAGAATTTTTTAGGCTACTTCTCCTTTCATATAAATTTTGGTCTGCCTCATGGTCCTAACATGTTCTGTCACGACCCAAAGCCGGGCGTGATGGCACTTGTCATATCCCACCAGGACAAGTCAATCTAAAACCCAACAAGCGGAAATAACACAAATAAAGAAGAGAAATAACCAAGTTGAAATCTTTCAACATAAACAAAACCAACCCAAGACTGGTTGTCACATGTACAAGCCACTAATACAGAAGTTCAATAGATAAGTACAAGCCTCAATATCTTTGTGTCTCAAATAGAACAAAGTATAGAAAAAGGATCTAGAGGGATCGCCGACATCTAACAGCTACCTCTCAGGTATCCAATCTAGATCGCAAAGTTGATCATATTATAAGAATATGTAATTGTTTGCTTATTGCATAGTGCTTCTAATAAACATTTTAAAATTTCTCACTCTCTTCCGTTACAGATAGAAGAAGGAAGGAAAGAGCATCAATTAATCGACAAAAAGGAAACAAATGGTAAAGATCCATCAGGGTCGCAAACAAAAAAATGTGTAAATCAAATCTTTGATAAAATGTTTGAGGATTTGGACAAATCATCTATTAAATTGTGTACCATATTCAAAGTAAATGTGCGGCTACGTGAATCAAATCCATCTGCTTATACACCAAAGATGGTCTCTATTGGTCCTTATCATAAGAAAAATCCTCAACTTGGTCCAATGGAAAAGTACAAACTATTGTACCTACGACGGTTTCTTCAACGTGGAAAGTGTGATGTGAAAAGTTGCATCAGCTATTTGGAGGATTGGAAGGAGGAAGTACTAATGTGTTACGACGATATAGGAAACCTCGATACTGATGCTAGTCAAGAATTTTTCCAAATGTTGTTGCTTGATGGTTGTTTTGTGATTGAGTTTATTCGAGAGCGTTGTGAAATGTGTCCAGAAGGTGAAGACAAAATCATCAATTTTGTTGATTACAAATATAATCAAATACTCCGAGACTTGTTGTTACTAGAAAACCAACTTCCTTTCTTTATCCTCTTCTTCCTTCATTATATGACAAAGAAAGATGATGAATTACCATTGGTAGATCTAGCGATCACTTTGTTTAGCCATGTTGTTAACTTGGGTTATATGTCAGTACACAATGATTCATATGATCTGATTTGTTCACATGATATAAAACATTTACTTCAAGTAGTACACATTGTTTCATGTCCGAGGAATTCCGAAAAATTGTTAGACGATGACATGAAGTGGAATAAGGTGATGCCAAATGCAACAGAGCTTTCCGAAGCTGGAGTTATCTTTGCAAAGGACAGTAATATGAAAAGTTTGTTTGATATAAAGTTTGAGAATGGATTGATGACAATACCTTCTCTTGATGTGGTAGATAGTACGGAAACCCTCCTGAGAAATCTCATTGCTTATGAGCAACAATCAATTGATTTACAATATTTATATTTCAGTGATTATGCAACTTTCATGGATCATCTTATCGACTCAGACAAAGATGTGAGTTTGCTTCGCCGTAAGGGAATCATAGCGAACTGGATAGGAGAGGACAAAGAAGTGGCTAGCCTCTTCAACAAAATTGGAAATGGGGTCACGGTTTATTCCGATTTCTGTTACAAAGAAGTATTCACAAAAGCAGTTAAACATTGTGATGAAATACCATGGAACAGAATGAAGGCAAGTTTGAAGCACAATTATTTTAGTAGTCCTTGGGTAGGAGCTTCAACTGTGGCAGCCATCATACTCCTCATACTCACAACTATACAAACTATTCTAGCTATCACAAGTGCCTCTTAGGTAATTCTAGTGTGTTTCCTCACAACTCCATTCATGTAATTTGCTTATGAGTTTTTCATTAATTCTATTTTGTATTGGGTTTTTATAGCTAAATGCTAATTTGTTATTCAAGTATCTATCAATCTTGGGATTTGCTAATTGTATGTCTTTACTTAATTGAGGAATTATTATAAGTGAATTACAAAAAGAATTATCTAAGTAATAGATAACTTTTTGTCATAAATCCTTTGATTCCTATATTTGTAGTTGATTTTTTCGAGCCCCAAACGTAGTTATTTTTATCAAAATATATGCCTAGACAATCACAACCAGAAAAATAAGTGTATCAAAATATATAAAGTTTATAGACTGTTTTCCCTTTTTGCTTGTTGTAAGTTGTAACTGATCTGAACAATGGAGGATCAGAAAAAATCGAATTGTGAGTTTAGGAGTTCAAAAAATTGATTTGCTACAAACGAACTTCGTTTTCGAGAGGTCATATCTCAAAAGAATAGAAATGTCGAGGGGAGTTTGAATCTAAAATTTGAGAAAGAGTCAATCTAGTTTTGACATGAAATTCAGTCACAATTCATTGAATTTTGAAGTAATAGTCAAATCATATCAAATTTGTGTAATAATTATACGTTAAGTTACATTTAAGTAGTCACAAAAACTCCATCATGTTTTCTTCCTCTTCAAAAATGTTAACTTTCCTCCCTATATCACTTGAGTGAGAATAAGAACAAAGAATTCAAAAGCCTGGAAGAGAAGGACGACGAGCGGAGGTAATTTGTTTTTCTTGATGTCTTCTTACTTGTTTAGTTGTGTCAATTTGTTTGTTAATCTTCTATTATATCGTGCATCCACATAAAAAAAATAGAAATAATTGGATAAATAGTATTAACTTTGTAATACAATTAGCTAAAACTTCAATACGGTATTATCGAATACCGTACCAAATCAAAGTTTAATTTATCAATTACCGAATTACCAAACCAAAATTTAAAAAATTGATATTTAGTATCTATTTTTAACTACCAATTACCGAATTACCAGACCCAAAATTTAAAAATTTCAAACCAATTACTGAATGCCCACCCCTAAAGGCAAGTATAGTGAAACAGGGCATATTGTCAATTCTTGGATCAGATTCTTAAAGAGAAAAATCAACTGCACAAAATGATTTCCTCTCTCCAATCTAAGAAAATATATCGTAGATCCCCCTTTCCAAAATAATGCATTCTTCTTATTGAAATTCTGAATACCGTATCAATCTCATAGTCCTCATCCCCACCATCCTCACATCCTTAACCCCCATGCCGATCTTAATAGTGCTTGCTTAGATTTTATACAAATATTATTTTCAAAATATTACATTCAACTTATTTACCAAACATTAAAAATAAATAAGAAGCTCACATATTTTTCAGAAAAAACAGCAATCTTCCATCGTACCGAACACACCCTAAAAGTGTTCTTCTTCAATCAAACTTGATATGAAATTTTAGAATAAATGATGGCTTGAACACACACTCAAAGTGTTATTCTATGATATGTTTTCTTAAATGTAATGTCTATATACACTTTATTCTATGATACCAAAGCTTGATTTATTCTATAATATTTTTCTCAAAATGCACACTATTTCATGTTATAATATAGGCAGGTTTGCAATCACACAAAGAAAAATCTATATATAGTAATACCCATATAGAATTTTATATTCACCATCTCTCATATTCCTTCACCTTCATAAAAGTTGAGTAGAGAAAAAGAATTTAAGAAGAAACTCAAGTACACTCCAACTAGTCCATTTTGAATCAGGTAATTTTTAAATGTCGTATAAACTTCCATCCTATACACTATAACAAATAAACAATTTTGTGAGAATATTATAATTGTCGTTTTATTATAATTAGCGACAATAATATAATTAATATAGGTATTTAATAACCAACATTTTAGATAAATATCGTTAAGTAAGTAGTAATTGACTCAATTGAACCTAAAGTTCCATCTCCTAAACCTACTAATATGCAACTCATATTGAAACCAAATTAGTTCTAACATATTGATTACAAGGTATTTTAGCAATTTGAGTAGTAAGTTGCAAGATATTAGATATCTTACCTTTAATATAATTTAAATTTCTCTTATTGGATGTATTTTAGTAGACTCAGTTCTTGAGCCCTCCATTTTATTTTGTTTATCTTTGTTTAACTTCATATTTTTACATTACTGCATGTAAAATAGTGGAAGAGAACTTTATTAAAGTTTGATTCAGTATTTTATGATATTTATTGCTTTCTGTCTTTTTCTTTTTAAATCAAAATTTTGTAATGAATATATTGCTTTGGATTAATGATAAAATAATAGTCATGATATTTAGGAATTGAAATTACAAAGAATGTGTCTTTTTGTAGAAATTAGCTAGGGTTGAAGAAAAAGGGATGACACACACTATTAATTAAGATTATCTCAATAGATAATCAAATTCCAATGCTAACCATGGTTTTGCACCCTTTAGATTTTTTTTAATTTGAGTCGGGTCTGGAGGGGTTAAGAAAATGGGTCCAGTGAGGTAATTTTTAAAGTCATATGGCATTTTTAAAATGAAAAAATCAATTTTAAGCTATTGTTTTTAAATTCATTTTGTTAACCAAAAAGGTAAATATGCATAATTTATTAAACGACGAAGAATATGTAATTGTTTGCTTATTACATAGTGCTTTTAATTAACATTTTGAAATTTCTTACTCTCTTCCGTTACAGATAGAAGAAGGAAGGAAAATGCATCTATTAAGTGGCATAATAAAGGAAAGAAATGATCAAGATCCATCAGGTATAAATCAAATCTTTGATGAAATGCTTGAGGATTTGGACAACTCATCTTTTAAATCGTGTACCATATTCAAAGTAAACATGCGGCTACGTGAATCAAATCCAGATGCTTATACACCAAAGATGGTCTCTATTGGTCCTTATCATAAGAAAAATTCTCAACTTGGTCCAATGGAAAAGTATAATCTGTTGTACCTACGACGGTTTCTAAAACGAAGAGAGGGGCTTGATGTGAAAAGTTGTGTCAATTATTTGGAGAATCTGAAGGAGGAAGTACTAATGTGTTACGACGATATAGAAGACGTTGATACTGATGATAGTCATGAATTTTGCAAAATGTTGTTGAGCGTCATATTGTTTAAAAAAAACTTTTATTGTTGTTAAAAATGATGTCACATTTTTAAATCTGTTTACTTTTTAACAATATGAAAACATAATCTTTTGTTTTGGTATAAAATATGAATGATTTAAAAGAGTTAAATAATTTATTATTAAATAAAATGGAATAATGTGACATGTCATCCCACTAGGAGAGAGAAATATGTTTTTATTGTATCAGTATATTTTGAGAAAAATGGGAATAGTTGGATGATATGTAATCTTGAATGAAACAAAAGTGATATTCTTAGGCAATTTCTCAAACATGGATGACTGTTTAGGGAAATTGCTCAAGTATTATATATAGTGATAAATTATTAATAGTGGACACTGGACAGCTTGTAAAATTAATTTTTACACCTAACATTCTATTTGCACTGAAAGTAAAATATTTGGGAATGTAATACATACTATATACCGATTATAGCATAAAATTAGGATATACACTAATAAATAAACAAATTTAATTATTAAAATTTAAATAATTAAAACTAAAATCTTCATTGGTACGAAAACCTAAATATATTTCATATCTAGACATCCAAATGGTCCTTAATCTGTTGGAGCTAGGTATTACGGTGCTATCGGTGCATATATATCATGAATCTCAAATATATTCTGTCTTTAATTATTTTTCAATCAATTATAAATTTGGTCGATATATGGTATAACCAACATAGCTATTACGGCACATATATATTAAGAGTTTCAAATTTATTCTATCTTTAAACTTTTTTTTTGACACCTCGCTATTTAGGATAAGAAGTCTTATATCACACAAAAATACCAAAGAGATGTTGGGAATATAAATAAAATGTTTTACATTTTAGTGATGCATTTTAAAGTCGTGCAGGTTTAGGTCTAGAGCGAACAATATTACCGGTGGGTTGGGACGTTGCATATGAGATAAAAATCACTCTTGTGTCAGCTTTGTCTATGTGAGGCGCCAAAATTCAATCAAGTTAAGGCAAATTTCGATAAGTCGGGGCAAATCTCAATATTGAGCCTAGGCAAATCCTCTGCGGTGGGGTAAACCTCAGCGAGAACGCTGAGTCCATAAGTATATGTGACACCCCAAGAAGTCCATATTGACACCCTAATAGGCATACATTTAGGCCCAAACATATAATATCTCTAGCGGATCGGATCGTTACATTTTCAATCAGATATCTTTTATAATAATCGAATGTGTAAATAAAATTGACTCTATACCTTTTCCATGAACACTTCCATTCGACTAACAAAATTTTACTCTCTTTGTTTCATTTTATGTGACATTGTTTGATTTGACACATTATTTAATTAAAAGGAAATTTTTTTAAAACTTGTGGTCTAAAATAATTTAAAAATATTTGTGTGGTTATAAATCATTTCATTAACGGGAAAAAAAAAGAATTTTAAAGTTAAATTGTTTCTTATTAATTATAGTAGGATAACGTTCTTTTTGGGAGACAAAAAAAAAAGGTGTCACATAAAATGGGACGGAGAAAGTATTAATTCTTACTACCCACTCCACCCTAAAAAAAGAACAAAATGAGTATTTTGCACATAGATTAGTACGAACTATGTTTAAATATTTAAAATGTATGTGTAAACGCATATTATATATATATATATATATATATATATATATATATATATATATATAATTGAAAATGAGTAAGCTTTTACCGTTGTACCCTATTAATTATTAAACTAATCAATATTGGTACAATGCATTTAAAGGAGAGTGTAGTTTGGTGGGAACACAGAAAACGTAAGTAACTATTCTCTCGACCGTTTCATATTATTTGATTCATGTTGATTTGACATTTTTCTTTAAATTATTAAGAATAATATGAGAAAAAGTAATATTTTTTTTAATTTATTAAAATCAATAAATAAAATAATTTATTTTAAATATATACATATCAAGTAAAATAAAACGAAGAGAATAATGGTAGAAGATGTAAGCATTTAAAAAACGTGCTTTGCTTCTTTCTTTTGTAATTATGTTCTGGACATAGGCATACAAAGCATGAACTGTATATAGCAATTAATTATTACTGCACCTAACTTTCTATTTGCAGTGAAAGTAAATATAACTAGACATTGAAATGAAGTGAAAGATGTTCCCAAAAAAAAAAATGAAGTGAAAGGGGAAGCTTTAATATTTGGTTGAGCACTTCTAATTATAAGTCGCCTAATTGGAGCTGCACTAATATTTTCTCCATTTCATATTAATTGTTATATTTTTTACATATTATTTAAGAAATCAAAAGGAGACAGAGAAATAAAATCGTATGGAAGGTTAAATAATATGTTTGTACTTTTATTGTGATATTAAAGAACCTACTCAACTACCCTATTTTGTAATATTAATTTTGCACCTAACTTTTTTATTTGGTACTCATAAGTAAAATATCGTGGAATAAATATATAGCCATTGACTTGAGTCAACGGATCTCTCAATTCTTTTGTCTATCGTCGGCCAATAGCATTTTAAGTTGAAAGGCTGCAAAAGTAAAGTGTATATCGAATAAATTCGTATAAAACATATTTTATATATTAAATTTGAAAATAATGAAATATTAATTTTCTTACCCGGAACCTGGATCAAAGAAGATCGATGAAATTGACTACAAGCCGATAGATAATTAATTTCGGGGAAATTTCGGAAATAGCTATCATAATTAAAATAATTATTCTCCTTAGCTAAAGTTTCCATAATTACTGACCGTAGTTACATTTTAAAGTTGCTATAGAGGTCGTTTGTATAATTCGCAAAAATGGTTGAATGCAACTTCGGGTAGCTTAGAACATCCATTACGTGAATATTTGTATAACATTGCATGTGTGGGGTGTAAAGTGGATCTTCTTTGAGCATAAATTGTACTCCCTAACAAAGCATATAAAAGAATTATACAATTTGAATATATAATTATACAACACTAATTGCAAGACAGTGACTAAAATATAGAACTATACAATTTGAATATCTATATACAAATACGGATTTATACAAATATGAGTATAACTGTGAAACAAAAAGAATTATATAATTTGAAAATAAGTATACAATTTCAATCTAATAAGTATACAATTCCAAAATAATGACAACAAATATTGAAATATACAATTGCAATCTGTATATACAAGTACAAATATATACAAACATTTACAGATATGAATACAATTGTAGATCTAAACTTCAAACAACTATACAATTTATATTATACAAATTACCTCAATTCTTTCACAATGTTGTTGTTCAATTGAATCAGATTGCAGTCATATACAAATACAAAATAAAAGAATAAGACTGAAACCGCCAAAAAAAATTAATTGAAATCGCAAAAGAATTGCCTGAAAATCTAGGAGCACGATTTGAGAGAGAGATTGAAAATTTCAAATTTGAAAATCAATTTATGTTGAGTGATTTATGAGAAAATAAGGTAAACAGAAGAATATGCAGGGGGGGAGAAAGTAGCGTGTGAAATTTATATAAAGAGGCACGCTTATACAAATTACAAAGCTAATGCGTGTAATTATAGCTAATATTAGGTGACGATTTGTAATTATGACAAACAGTAGCTATTTTAACTAATTAAGTACTCCGTGTTATTTTCCCATTAGTTTATATCTAAACGTCTTTCTTTTTCAAAATTTATTATGCTACTTCTATTGAAATTAAATTAGTTTTAACATTTTGAGTTATACGATATTTCATCAATTTGATTAGTAAGTTACAAGATATTAGGCACCTTTTTTCGTATGATTTAAATTTCTTTTATTCGATACTTAATTTTAGTAGACTCAATTCGTAAGTCCCATCTTGATTAATAAATTTTTGAATAGTTGTCTTTGTTTAACTCTATTTTATAATACTGTAAAATAGTATATCTCATAGTTCCTAGTTTACTTTTATTATTAACTAATATAGTGAAAGAAATCAAGTCACAAATATCTTGGGTAAAACAGACGTTCAAGATGGAATAAATGGCAAGTGTCCTATTTCAAACATAGAATTTTGAAGAATTTAAACATAGTTGGATATTATTAATTATGTGTGATCAAGTGCGTGCATTGATTTTGATAAAATGACTAAAAATTGCATGATCGTTCTCTATGTTGAGCTTTTACTTTAGTTACTTCTAAACGAATTTAGATATGAATAGATAAATTTTTTATTACATTATGATTATTGTAATGAATTGAATAATTTTTCGAAAAGTGAAGACAGATAAATTTTATATGTGTACAATTTTTTTTACGTACGCTATTGTCCACTTGACTTCTATATTGCATAACATACTCCATCAAAGAACAATCTTTAGCGATAACTAATTATCGGCAATAGCTTTATTTTTGTTAAATATTTTTATTTAGAGGTAATTACTAGTGACAATTACATATTAGCACTCTTTGTAAATATCACTAAAGCCTATATAGCAACAAAAATTTAATATCGGTAAAAACTTTTACGATCTTTATTATCTAATATATAATTGACACTAGAAGTAGTTTTTGTTATATTGACATGAGAACCATATGTTAAATTGGCAGCAGTTCTGTTTGCAATCTGAGCACAATGTGCAAATAAAATTAACTCTATACCTTCTCTATGGACACTTCCATTCGACTAACATAATGAGTATTTGCACATAGTGCAGTACGTACGGATTATGGTTAAATATTAAAAAATTATGTGTAAAAGCATATTGTTTATTTATTGTCTTGATATAAATATTGAATATGAATAAGTTTTTATCTTCTATCCTGTTATTTATTAGATTGATGATCAGTACTGGTACCGTGCATTTAAAGGAGAAATACATCAAAAGAGGACGTAAGCATTTAAAAAACATGCTTCTAGTAGTTGTGAATTCTGGACATAGGAGTAATAAATTATTAATGGTGCACAGCTTGTAAAAATTAATTTTTGCACCTAACTTTCTATTTGCCCTGAAAGCAAAATATCTGGGAATATAATACTCCCTCTATTTTATATTATTTGAATTTTTGGAGCTTTTTTCCTTATTCAAAATAATTGAATTTTTCAAAATTTAAGATGGATGTTTGAATTCATATTTATATTTTTTAGGAGATAAATTGCTCTATCAACAAAGTTATATTTATGATTTTACAAAAGACAATGGTGAAAAATCTGATTTAAATTATGTCCTTGAATGTTTTCTCTTAATAGGTGTGAATTACCTCACAAATTCAGTTAATGTGAAATAGAAGGAGTATTATATCATAGCTATCTAATTATCTATCAAGAAATGAACAATATAATTAGACATTGAAATTAAATGAAAAGGGAAGTTCTAATATTCGGTTGACCACTTAATTCTAAGTCGTCTTGGAGCAATAATATATTGTTCATTCGGTTTTATATTAGTCGTTGCATTTATAACTAGACGTTGCATCTATATATGTCTCTTTTTTTGTAACGTAGTTCATTTTGGGGTGATATAAAGGGCACAGTGCATCAGATGAACTGCCATAGCTACCTCGACCCGTAGACCACTGTTGTGACCCAGATGAACCTTGACCGGTACTGTAGGACTCTCGAGGTGTCTGACCACCCTCGGATGCTGGCATGGATGCATGTGCAGGCTCCCGACGCTGGAAGGAGCCTGTCACGACCCAAAAATGGACGTGATGGCACTCGTCTTATCCCACCAAGACAAGTCAGCCTAAAACCCAACTAATACAATAAATGCGGAAGTAAAACCAGAAAAAAAAAAAGACTAACACCATCTAATAATGCGGAATACAAACTCAACTTATTAAAACCCCCAAAATCTGGTTGTCACGTGCACAAGCCTCTAATGTATTACAATGGATTTGAAAGAAACACACAAGTCTCAAATGACATTGTTTCTAGAATAGAACAAGATCATAAATAAGGAGTAAGAAGGTCTGCTGAGATGACAATCCGCTACTTCACAAATCTCCATAGGAAGCCTCGGACAAGAAAATAAGAGAGGGTATCATGAAGATCCGGGCTCATAACCTACAAAAAATTGTAGAAGCAAGGGGTGAGTACCAAACCACACGGTACTCAGCAAGCAAACTTCTAAACACAAGCTAAGGGTATGGAATACGGGTACTCCTTACACCCCAACCAAACCTCCACAACTACAACCTGTATAAAAACCAGCCCAACCTAATAGTTCACAATTTACATAGCACATAGTTCAACCATATCACTTCAACAATTACAGATCAGCAACACACAAGATAAAGTTCACCAATCACAAGTTCCACAGAAAAGCACTCATAAGTTCACAAATGATAAAGATGCACAATGCAATGAAATGCAATGTCAAGTATAGTGATACATGTCTGGCCTAACGATACACACCCGCTGTCTCTCAGTTCGGGACCCATGGGGGACATATCTGTCCATGCATCCGTCGCGGCGTGCGACACGACCCTCGATAATGAAATCTGTCGCTATGTGCGACACGTCCCTCGATAATGAAATCCGTCGCGGCGTGCGACACGTCCCTCGATAACAAAATTCATCGCGGCGTGCGACACGACCCTCGAATCATAGTATCCGTCGCGGCGCGCGACACGTCCCTCGAATCATAATATCCGTCGCGGTGCGCTACACGCCCCTCGAAATGGTACATCCTCTTTAATTTCTTATTCTTTCTGAATTCACATAACACTTGTCACAACCATGTCTCAGAACCAATGCAAATAACATGTTCACATAAATAATGAAGAGGTGACCATTTTCATAAAAATGCACACTTTATAACAACACAATCGTGATACAACACCAACAATGAATCAATAAGCCTTTCAAACCATTCTCAACACATCACACACCAATAATTAATCACATTGCCTTTTATTACCCCTTTTTCATCATTAAAATTATTCAATATGGACAAGTCAACCCATCACCAAGTCCCATTACTCCCCAACACATATCACAAGGAAATACACAAATTCTATACACTTAACAAGGGTTGAGAAATCCACTTGCCTCAAATGACTGGACGATCACTCTGGGACTTGAGCCTTCCCCTTTCGTTGGGCTTCCAAATCAATACAATCTATTCAAATAAATAATCACAATAAGATTTCAAAACTAACAACACCCATATTACTATGTGTCTAGTCTAGACCCAAAAACTCACCCCGAATTTATAATCAAGTTCCTAATCTGGATGCCAATTAACATGTGCAACTCTCATATTTTCCAATTTTCAAGCCTAGGGTTAAGTTCCAACTTCTTCAATATCATAATTCTAAAGGTATTCATGTAATACAATACACCTAATATTTAATTACCTATCTCAATATATCAAAACTTAAATCATAATGTGATAATTAATACAAAAGTAATTAAAGCCAAAGCCAACTGATTTGAAGACCACTACGAAGTTAAATTGTAAAAACCAATCTGGTCATTCTCTAATCACCATCCACTCACTTGCTAACCATACTCATCAATTAATTCTCCAATCCCTTATTATGATTGGTTAATATTGGAACATTAATACCTTGTGGCCCCTCTCCCCAAACATCAAAACTTCAAAATACTACAGATTAGTCAACTTTCCAACTTAAACTTCTTAATTCAAACCCACGTCCTTGTTTCCCTTTTTCTTTTACAATCATTAATAATAATAATATGACATCTAAGCATACACATCAATACATTGATTAAGGCGTATTAATGCTTACCTACTGCAGTTCGTTGCCCATCTGTAATACGGACAATTATCTAACTTCAATTCACCCTCACCCACTATAGGTAAAACGTTAGGAATGTATACCTTCAAAGTGACTAACGTGAAGCTGCAAAAATAAATCTCCCTCGGAGTTGGCGTGCATGTGAAAATAATACTTCAACTCCCGTACGCTGCTTCTTAGAAATCTTTTGATGTTATTCTCTAATTTGTTAAACCCTTTCTACTTAAATTCAGTGTTATACATGGGCCAAGTGGGGTAGGGTATTAAATAATTTACGGATTTAGCCCGTTAGTCATAAACTAAATTAATTATCTAAAAATTACCTGTCAATTAATTAACTATAGTTAAATGAATAGTTTAAAATTCTCAAATCAACTTTCCCGACTGATCAAAAATGACTCGGGTCAATTATCGGGAGGGGTAAAACAAAAATTTTATGAAAATTTCCAAAAATGACCTTCTGGGTCATTATAGAGCCCACTACCTTTGTACGATCCCTGCCTCTAGATAAGGTGCTAGAAAACTGATCGGAGGAACGGGCCCTCTTAGGGTCCCCAAACTCCTCCTTGGCGGCACTCACTATGGACTGGAAGGAAGCCCCCTCACGATTTTCTCTATACACATACAATCTGATGGAGTAAGTCAATACCCTCACTAACCTGTGGATCTTCTCTACCTCATCTGGAATAATGGACAAAGCATGTCTGGACAACTGGCAGAAACGGGCCTCATACTCTGCAACAAATAAGTTGTCCTGTCTCAAACCCTTGAACCTTATGTGGTTCTCCTCTCTCACACTCCAAGGGAAGAAGTGGTCATGAAAAGCACTGGAGAACACCTCCAAGTCACTGGAGGAGTCCCAGCTAGCCTAGATCCTGAATACAACATCCACCACTCTCGAGCTAGTTCGCAAAGCAGAAGTGAAGCATATGAACCCCATATGAATCAGCCAAACCTACTGCCTCTAGCAACTCCTGGCATATTGTAATAAACTCATGAATGTCCTTGCGCTTTCCACCCTGAAACTGGGGTGGGTCCATCTTTCGGAACCTCTCATATCTACGTTGCTCGTCCTTTGTCAGGACTACCAAAGGAGCACCTAGCACCCGACTGCTCGTGTGGGATCTACTCGTGGCTGACACATCAGATCCTAAATAACCAGAGCCTAATGCTGCTTGTGGTCTGAGCTCCTATCCTCGTCTGAGAATCCTGTGCAGTGCCTGTAGCACCACCCTGAGAAAAGCGCTCTAACACACTCAACACCCTCAATAATATATCTTGAAAGTAAAGGGGAGACTGCATGCTTAAGAAGAACCTAGTCCTTTCTAATCTCAACCTATGGCTCTGGAGAGACCTCTCTAACACAACCTCTTGTTGGTGCTGCTCCACGGGCACGACCTATGACTTGTGCCACTCCACGCGCACGACCTTTAGCTCGGGCCCTACTCCTACCCCTACCCCTAACTGGGGCCTCAACAACTGCCTCAGGGACTGCCTCCCCTCTACCACCGGTAATAGTAGCTCTAGTCCTCGCCATCCGCCAAAAAAACACGCCACACTCAGCACTAACGAAGGTAACCACGTACTATAAAAATGAATGAATAAAAAGAAAGTTCCCTAACAGTCTTTATATCCTCTTGAAAATAAGTACAAACATCTTCGTGCCGATCCTCAAGACTCTACTTAGATTTTACTTGTATACACGTGAGACCTATGAACCTAGAGCTTTGATATTATTTGTCATTGTTTAAAATAATTAAATTGTTTAAAATTCAAGATATATGTTTGAATTTTTTTTTTCATATTTGTCATTTTCTTTAATAAGTTTTATATTCTATGAGATAAATTTCTCTACTTGTAAAGTTATATTTATGATTTCACAAAGGACTATAATGGAAAGTATTATTTAAATTATGTCCTTAAATATTTTTCTTAATAAATGTGCATTATCTCACAAATTCAATCAATAATGGAGGGAGTAATATATTTAGTAATAAATTATTAATAGTGGACAGCTTGTAACATTCTATTTGCTGAAAGTATATATATATATGTCTAATTATCATTCAAGAAATGAACAATATAACTAGACATTGAAATGAAGCTTTAATAATTATTCGGTTGACCACTTAATTCTAAGCCGTATAATTGGAGCTATAATATTATTTTCTCCGTTTTATATTAATTGTCAATTTTTTTTTTGTAAAAATTACATAAATCGCATAGTGTTAAGAGCTAATTACATAATATCTCTATTCATTCCCAAATTACAAAAATCTCTTAAAATTATAGGATCTCGAATACATCAGGAAACCTACGGATACATAGCTCATGGATTGCGAATGATACATTACTTAATGGGAGGAATGTATTCGAGAGGGGGGAGGGCTATATCCAAGAGAGGATAGAGATGTATACGAAAGGTGAGGGATGTATCTGAGAGGGGAGAGATGTATTCGAGAGGGGATAGAAATGTATCCGAGAAGGGATTTTTGTAATTTTTTAAATGATAGGAAATTTTAGATTATGCTAAAATAAAATCTATAGTTAGGTGTTTTTTCCTTTTTTTTTTTACAAGTTTTTAAGAAATCATAAAAATAAAATAAAAAATTCAAAGACAATTAATTATTCTAAAAAGGAGAACATAAAAAAGTTACTCCTTCTATTCACTTTTACTTGTCCTCTATACTAAAAATAAATGTTCACTTTCATATGTTTAGTTTAAAAAATAATAAGACGATAATTTATCACATAATTCCTAATTTATTTTTATTATTAAACTATAATGAAAGAAATCAAGTCACGGATATCTTCGATCCTTGTGATATTTCTAAGGAGGTAATGGGTTTTTTAGACGGAATAAATGGCAAGCGTCCTATTTCCAAACATAGAATTTTGAAGAACTCATTTTCTGCTTTTAAGTGTTGGATATTATTAATTATTATGTGTGATCAAGTAGTGCATTGATTTTGATAAAATGACTAAAAGTTCCATGATAGTTCCTTTTCTACTCACGTTTATACAAATAGTTTATCCAAAAAGAGACATAAAGGGAAAATTGTACATACTAGCAAACATTCAAATCAAAATAAATGTTATAACTATTGTTTCATTTAATTCTATTTCTCAGCTATTGTTTCGGGTTTTTTGTCATCGGCTGGGACCCATAAATTTGTATAAAATATAAATAAAAAAATGAAAGTTATGTTTTTACCCTTATAGTCTACCTCTATTTCATTCCTAGTTATAGGCATAGCCCCTCTCACCCTTCTCCATTTTTAGTCCATTCTATACCCCACCATCACAGACGTAACTCCATGTTTATTCTCTCTCACTTGTGAAGACTAGAAACCGTCAGTCACAACTTTGTTTTCTCCTTGAACCTAGCTCTTGGGATCTCTAGTCCGCTAGGTAGAGTTACCGCCATGATGACTTGTCCTAAGCCGTAAACCGATTCTCTTAGATGATCTTTCAACTGCCTCTCTAACTAGGCATTTTGTTAGTGGATTTGACACATTATCTCTTGACTTTACATAGTCAATTGTAATAATTTCACTAGAGAGCAATTTTTCTAACGGTATTATATCTCCGTCTTATATGACGAGATTTTTTGTTATACATCATGCTCCATGCCCTACCTATTGCATCTTGACTATCAAAGTATATGCATACTGATGCCAAATATTTGAGCTAAAAAAGAATATCTTTCAAGAAACTCCGGACCCATTCAACTTATTCATCGGCTTTATTTAGAGCGACAAGCTCAAAGATCATTGTAGAGCGAGCGATACATGTCTGCTTGGAATATTTTCAGGAGACTGTTCCTCCACCAAGAGTAAATACATATCCACTCGTGGATTTTACTTCATTTGACCCGGTGATCCAATTTGCATCACTATATCCTTTCAATACTGCTGGATATTTGTTATAATGCAAGGCATAGTTTTAAGTATGTTTTAAATACCTCAAAACTCTTCTCATTTTCATCCAATGAGTTTGATTAGGATTGCTCGTGAACCGACTCAGTTTACTAATAGCACATGCTATATCTGATTGCGTACACATTCTGATATACATCATACATCCCAATACTCTATCATAATCCAATTGTAAGACACTTTCACATTCATTCTTTTGAAGTACAAAGATCACATTTACTGATGTCTTGACAATATTGAAATTTAAATATTTGAACTTCTCAAGTACCTTTTCAATGTATTGAGACTGTGACAATGCTAAACATTGCGGAGTTCTAAGGATTTTTATAACTAAGATCACATTAGCAACCACAAGAACTTTCATACCAAAGTTTCTTTCTAGCATATGTTTATTAGCATTTATGTCATAAGTGTCTCTACTGATGTAAACATGTCATCATCATACAAGCAAACAATGACCTTGTGATTTGGAGTGTCTTTAATGTAAACACATTTAACACTTCCATCATTCTTAAATCCATTCGCCAACATAATTTTTCCAAATTTCACATGTCATTGTTTGGGTGCTTGTTTTAGTCCGTAAAATGACTTAACAAGTTCTCACACTTTCTTTCCTTTACCAGGAACCACAAAATCCTCGGATTATTCCATGTAAATTTCTTCCTCCAACTATCCATTTAAGAAGGTTGTCTTAACATCCATTTGATGGATTTAAAGATCTTGCACAACCTCTAGTGCTATTAACACCCAAATAAATATTATCCTTGTTACTGAAGAGTATGTATCAAAGTGATCGAGACCTTCATTTTGTCTGTATCCTTTGACTACAAGTCTAACCTTATAATTGTCAATAGTTCCATCGACTTTCATTTTTCCTTCTGAAGATTCAGTTTGAACCCAAAGGTTTATTTCATGGAGAAAGATCAATCAACTTCCAATATGATTGCTCAAGATTGAATCAATCTCACTATTGATGCCCTCTTTTCAAAAGGATGAGTCTACAGAAGACATAGGAAATGTTACAAAAACATATCCGAAGGAAGTAGATGTCCTTTGACATTTACTACGCCTTTGAATCTCTTTATTAAGTACATTCTCCTTTGGTTCTTCCCAAGGTCTTTGAGACCCTTCACTAGACTACTCAAGTCTAATTTTACAGTCCACAGTCTTAGGTCCTCATTTGATCCTTTTAGGGATAGGAACTTGGACTTACGCTTGACACCCCCACACTTTGAAATATTTCAAGTTGGATTTCCTTCCTTTCCATTTCTCATATGGAATAGATTGTGTCCTGAACAAACAAAACTTTTTGTTGCTTTCTTTCTGAATAGACAAAACTTTTGTTGTTCCTTTTTACTGTAAGGATAGCTTCTCAAAGTTTTGTAGTAAACTTGAACTTATAAGTAATGCATCCATCATTTCCTTCAAAGTTTGAATTTTCTTTTCATTCTGCAATTTCATTATATTAAGGTGAGTAGGGCAATAGTTTGATGGATAATTCCACTTTCCAAACATATTTCTGCAGAAGGAGATTTATACTCTCCATCCCTATCACTTCTTATCTTTTTCCCAACTGATTTTCAACTTCAAGTTTATATTGCCTAGATGTTTCTATTGCTTCATCCTTACCATTCAGCAAATAGACATAACCGTATCTAATGCAATTGTCAATAAAAGTTATGAGATACTTTTTCCCACCATGAGATGGTGTTGACTTCATATCACAAATGTCAGTGTAAATCAACTCTAAGGGATTAGAATTCCTTTCAACAGATTTATAAGAATGCTTAGCATACTTAGATTCAACACAAACTTGTCCCAAGTGATTATGTCACAAACAGTTTGACTCAAGAAAGTAAGATCAACCAGAAATATTGAGTTTGAAAAGACCCTCCGTGAGGTAAGTTTTTCGCACAAATATTTTGTTCTTACTTATTACAATTTTGTCAGATACAAACATTGTTTAGAGTCAGCACCTTACCAGATGTCCTTTTCAGAAGGACCTTTCCATAACCTTCAATTTGATTGTTATAGAATTTACCCATGAACATAGTCTCATCGGGTCCAACAACATCATATGAACCAAATGCTTCTTTTACAACACAAACATGACAGATAACTTTCACAAATATTCATGTCTATACAAATAGTTGTATTTTAATAGACAAGTCTTTTCATGAAAAAATCACAACATTTTAAGTGACACTCTTTCATAAAAGAACACAACTATTTTGAAAAAGTATATATATAATTTGGTAGTTTCATATTAGTCATACCATATACTAGTAAAAGAGAAACTCAACGACCACAATATCAAATATACTCTAGTAATTTTGTGGGTCAAACATAATACACGAATGTCAATGAATCTCATATCTTGTGCTCCAAATTTAAATTAAACACCAAGTCTAATTTTATCTTTATCATAAGCAAAGAACTCTCACATTTTAAATATGATCTCAAAAATATTTTTCAAGTATTTGAAAATAGTTTTTCCTCATATTTTTTCCATACTATCAAAATGTCATTGGCAACATGAAACCTCTTTTGAAAATGTTATTCTACAAAAGAATTATAGTGCTTCAATTCCCTTTGACAATCTTTACACAATATCAAAGTTCATTCCATAGAGGCACCTATTGCAGCACAAAATCACAAACTTTAAATCACTGGTCTTTTTTGCTATCACAATTAGACATACCACTTAGTATTTAGAATACTAACAATAAAGACAAAACTTTTGTACAATTTATTTCTATTTAACAATGAAGTTTTAGATTCTTCAAATCGTCAACCGAATGAACTTTGAATGTGGATGAAGTTTTTATCACTTCAAATAAGTTTCAAATTCAACCGGAGTAGAAAATCAAAAGTACAACACTAACTTATTAGGTGAAGTTTTCAAACCAATTGCACAGTTTAATTTATCCAGAGTAGAAACTACAAAAGTTTTTAGTCTACAACAATCAAACACAATCAAATTTCACATGGAATACAAAACTAAAAAAAAAAAATTTAATCTCCAAAAATCAGACACAATCAAATTTCACACAGAGTACAAAACTACAAAAGTTTTTTTTTTTTTAGTCTCCCAACAGAATAAACATATTCTTAGATTATCACATAGATATGCTTTTCTTTTCAAATAGCCTTCCTAAATAGCCTTCCAACTAAAGCATTTTGACATAATATCTTATCAAACTATCTCATTCTGCAAACTAAAGAATTTTAAAGGCAACACTTTCTGCCTAAGAAAATTCACTCAAAAAACATATGATTTGCAGATTTTTTTCCAAAGAGACATGATAAATATCAAAAGAGTTGAACTTTTAGAAACTAGTTTCCTCCTTAGATAAATAATAAGAAGGTTACCTGGTGTAATCTTTAACTGAAATACCACCAATTCTTCTGTTACATTCTCACTTTGACCTTGCTAAAAAAGGCATAGAATTCTGGAGAAGTAGTGCATTAATCTTCTACTTCCATGATCTGTTTTCCTCAATCAGTAGAATATAATAAATACCAACATTATAATAATTTCCTTAAGATTGTTGTTGATCCTGTAATCCTAAGATACTTAGAACAAAAACTTTGGAGAACTTGGGAAGAAGCAACAAAGTTTAAAGTATTTTCAAAACTAGAAAATTAAAATTAGTAGAGAAAATAGAATTAGAAACAGATTAAAAGTAATATACAAAATATTTTTCTCAAAGAAGAAAATCGAGCCCACTAAATGCACAGTGTCCCCTTAAGGAAATTATTCCCCTCCAGTACCCGAGGTTAATGGAATATATCCTCCCAGGGTAGAACGATCTTACTCACCGGTGTATCGGTACCTAAAGCCACGGTGACAGCAAACCACTCAACGGCAGTAAAGTACACTTAGAATACTAGATTTAGTAGTAGAAGAAGAATTCTAGAAATTCATTATTTCATTGTTGAAAAGTAAGAGGAAATCCTCTATTTATAGACAACCAAGGGTAATGTGAACATATGTTTATTGTGCCTTATCAGAAAGGTCACAACTCTATGAAAAGCTACAACCCTTCGGAAAGTTCACTACCTTTCATAAAAGTCACAACTTTTCATAAAAGTCACAACTCTGCATAAAAGTTACAACTTTTCATTAAAGTCACAACTCTTCATAAAAGTCGCAACTTTTCATTTTCCATTCACACCTTTTAAAACCCAACGTAATATATATAGAATAATCGAAGAAGACATACGCATTTAAAAAACGTGCTTAGCTTCTTTCTTTTGTAATTATGTTCTGGACAACTTGTAAAATTAATTTTTGCACCTAATTTTCTATTTGCAGTGAAAGTAAATAGAAATGAACAATATAACTAGACATTGAAATGAAGTGAAAGGGGAAGTTTAATATTTGGTTGACCACTCATAAGTCTCCTAATTGAATCTGCACAAATTTAAGAAATCATGAATAAAAAGTATTTTTCTTTTACTTATTTATCTTTAGCTCTTTCAATAAAATTAAGATTAGTTTTTTACTTTCAAAGACAATTAATTTTAAAGGGAAAACAGAAAAAAATTACTCCCTCCATCTATATTTACCTATTTACTATACTAAAAATAGATATCCATTTTGGAAAATCAAAAATAATTTTGTTAAAAATTTATGTTCATCAAGTGAAAAGGAGTCTTTGAGTGAAAGTGAGTCCAAATCCAGTGAAGACCATTTTTTCAACTTTCAAGGAAAAAACCTCCCAAAAATGTCATTTGAAATGCGGTTTAAAACGAGAAATTTTGGAAAACCTTTATTAAAATCAGTTTACCCACAATACAAGGACCTTAAATCCCAAAAATCAATGAAAATCATTCCAAATCGACCTTCAAATCAACAATTTTTTATTTCTCTACTTTGGGGTTTAAAATCTCTACTTTGTGGATAGAAATCATGAAATATGAAAGGAAATCCTTGAAAAACTAGTAAAATAAGGCTAGAAATATGTACCCAATGATTATGAGAGAAAACACATCAAAAATCACATCAAACATATCTTTCTAGCTCCAAAAATGTCAAAAATATGAAATGAGTTCGAATAGATTTTTAACTCAGCAATTTTATTGCTAAAATTCATTTTCCGTCGCTAAAAGTGTGCACCAACAACATTTAAAACATCTTTTTGACCCTCGAAACTCCTCCGTTATCCTATAAAGGCGAACCAATACTGCAATTTCATTATAAAACATGTGTTTGGAACCAATGGAAATGTTGGGTTTCAAAACAAAAAAGATTGTTATGACAGAAATACCCCTTCAGAATCCATTTAGGCCAAAAAATTTACTTTTTACCTAAATACCTAAATCACAATCTAAGATCTCAGGATTATAACAGACCACCATGCTAGATCAAACTCGGCGTTTCGGACTCAATAGAACTAACAACGACTTTCAGATCACCAAATATTGACCAAAGTCAACCATTTCAATATAATTCAACTCAAAAGCTCAAAACCACTAAAATCTCATTCGATCTCATTTAGAGCCGTGTCAACCATCCCCGAAACACATAATAAGTATGAAAACACTAATGAAAAGGAAAAAATGGTCATTGACTCATTTCACACATAAAAACAATTCTCACAAAATAGGACATTACAGATTCTCAAAGAGGAAAATCAATTGCACAAAATGGTTTCTTCTCTCCAATCAAAAAGATTGATTCATCTAAAGTTCTTGTTCTTTCACTCCCCCGTTCTTATTTATATGTCGTCCTTATTAAAAATAAATATTTTTTAATACTTGTCATTTCACAAAGTCAATATATAAATAATATTATTCTTCTTATTTTACCCTTGAGAGTTATTAACTTTGAAAGTATAAATTGGACCAACATAAGAAAACTAAATTATTAATTCATGTTCATTGGTCAATTTAATTAATCAAAATAAACTAATTTATGTTCATTTATTGAATATTTGACTTCAATATAACACTAAATAAGGGTACAATGGTAAACTTAAAATAATTTCTTAAGAGACGTGAAATCTAAAATGATGGCATATTGTTGGTTTGACATTTTAATATTAATAAAAAATATATTATATGTCACATTATGTATCATGTTATGTCCATTGGTGGACATTACATTTGTGCCACTTTACTCACATCGCTAAAAATATATTATATGTCATATTATGTATCATATTTCACCCATTATTCTACCTCTTTATTCTTGTAACCTATGTAACATATAGGCTATTCACTTACCCCTATTAACTACCCCATTATCTCCCTATCCATTGTAAGGAAGAATTCCTCACTTATAAATAATTAATGTGGTCTTACTTTGTGTTGGGGATATGAGAAAGAGCATTAGCCAAATATGAGAAGTGTAGTATTGTGTATATAATGAGTTAGTATAGTGAAAGAGAGAGTTGATACATAGAAAATATTCTAATTCTTCAATTATATTCACTATATAAAAAAGAGTAATCATATGTTGAAGGAAGGTGTTCTTTTTGTAGAGCCTTGGACTCTTCAACTAATCCGGAGTTGCTTGAGTTGTACGACGTTGTTGGACTGTTGTATCCTAGAAGGGACAAGTCAAGAGACATACTACTGAATCGGTGTAGATTATGCCGCAGTGGGCTTGGGTTTCCTTAAAGAGAGCGAGATATCTGTGCCTCAGCCTGAATGATTATTTGTTCGTTTTATTTTCAACTATAATTTATTATATTTATGATATATTACACCAACACATATAAATAGGAATGGAAGAAGTACTATAATATAGCTGTCTAATTATCAATCAAGAAATGAACAATATAACTTGACATTGAAATGAACTGAAAGAGAAAGCTTTAATACTCAATTGACCACTTAATTCTAAGTCGTCTTGGAGCTACAATACTATACTATTTTCTCAATCCCATATTAAATCGTCATATTGTTTTACATGTTCTTCAAGAAATCGTAAATAAAAAATATATTTTATTAATTTACTTTTATTTTTTTATAAAACATAATCAATATTAATTTGTTTACTTTCAAAGACAATTAATTATTTTTAAAAGGAAAACAGAATAAATTTACTTTCATTTATTTTTACTTGTGAGCTATATTAAAAATAAATATCTATTTTTATTTTCTATTGTTATGATGTAGGGTTCGGCTTAGTTCCTTTGCCGATCTACCGTCCAGTTTGCTACTTTTAAGATTTTATAAATACTAGATTGATGTGAATAACACATAATTAAATTTTAAATTAGCCCAAAAATGATGATGACTGAGAAATCACGTGAAACTTAATTTTAATGAGGAGATTATTTAGTTTGTGTAAACAAAGTTTCATATTTATCGCTAAAAGAAAAGGCAAGTTACGTATAAGTGTTTATTGTTAATTGTGTGTGACTAGTAGTGTATTGATTTTGGTAAAATGACTAAAATACCCTCAATAATCTTTTTTCTTTCCTGTACTATCTATACAGTTAATTTACCCAAATGGAGACATAAAAATAAAGTCGTCTTGGAGCTAAATTAAACTTTTGTCGTGATATTAAAGAACCTACTAAACTACCCTACTTTTGTAATATTAATGTTATACCTAACTTTCTTTTTCGTACTCAAAAGTAAAATACCGTGGAATATATATAGTCATTGACTTTGAGTCAATTCTTTAGATCTTTGTTTCAATTTATTTATCTTTGCTTAACTCCATTTTACATTACTATAAAATAGTGGAATGAACTTTTATTATTGTTTTGTTTCATATTTCCCTTGATTCATCTCTTTTAAAATTGTAAAAGTGTCTAGAGAGTTTTTATCAAAATTCTACTAAATTATATTTAGTATCGTGTTCTAACTTGTACTTGTGACTCTTACATAATAACAATAACACAACATATTCAGTGTAGTCCCATAAAGTGAAGTTCGGATGGGTAGAATGTACGCTAACCTTGTCTCTACCCCGGAGGTGAGGTAAAGAGGCTATTTCTGATAGATCTTCGGCTCAAGATAAAAATAATCTAAAAAAAAGTCATAATAGAAGTACAAGAGGCACTAACTTATAGATAGTAACAAAAATAACAGATAGTATAGCAGAACAATATTATAATAAGATAATATTATAACTGAACTATACAAAACCATAGATATCAATAGAAACCGAAGAATTAGAAACTACAAGAATAGTCCTACGACTTCTAGTAAGGGCAACAAGAATATGTAGTCCTACCTAGCTACTAGTTGTTGGGTTTTGAGTCTTTTTTCCTTCCTATGTGGATAAATAAAAGCTTTAGGTTTTGGGTCTCCTTAATTCTTTTCCTATGTGGATAAATTTAAGCCAAATTTGGACTAGCCCACTTTTACCCAGAAGCCTAATATTATGGTGCATATGTAAGACTTTCTTTTAGGTCTTATTTTGAAGCATCACAAGAGATTGATCAACAGCCATATAGAGAGAAAAGTGAGAGAGTGCAGATTTTCGCACAAGCTCTAGCAGCCAATTTCAAATCGCGATTCCCTCTTCGTTTCTTGTCCGATTGAGCTGATTTTTGGACAGCTTGTTCCTTTTGACTTATCTTTGATTGAGAACTGAGAGAGGGTGATTTGGAGTCCTGTATCTTTAGATTTTAGCTCGTGAACAGTCTTTTGGTGATTTTACTCCTTTTATTTCTTTAGTTTTTGGTGCTATCTTGTAATTGTGTTGCTCATTGTTTGTCACTTTGTTGGTGGCCATTTTAGAGAACACTTTTGTAACTCTTGTTGATTTTAGTGGAGCTTTGACCTTGTGGTTTTTACTCTTCACACTAAAGAGGTTTTCCATGTTAAACTTGGTGTCTCGTGTGTTGATTTTATTTTGCTTGCTTTGGTTGATATGTTTGCTGCCCCAAACAGTGTTTGTGCTTGCATTAGTTTGTCTTCTCTTGGTTCAAATAGAAGGGAAAATTTTGACTTAGGTTTTCTTCCACTATTGCCCTGTCGTGCATATTTGTTTGTGCTTACCTTGCACAACACTAGTATGGTCGCACTCCTACCTACTAACCGTTTACTCTAATTTGTGTCCTCCTCACCTTCCTACCATAACGTTTTAATTAAAAAAATATCAAAACTTAATTGAATCGTATCGATAACAAAGAAAATTCGAGAGTCTAATTTTAATGATGTAAAATAAAATTTGAGAGTCTAATTTTAATGACATATAATATAATAATAATAAATTAAAATAATATAAATTTTATAAAATAGCCGATCGACCCGTAATGTTAACACCCCCTACCCTACATGTATCCAGATGCTCTCTTCAATTGTCTCTATTTCTTCTCTTTTTTTACTATATAATAGATACTCCATAGCAATGAAAAATCCACAAAAAGCAAGAGTTGAATAGAGACACAAGAAGAAACAGCCAAACCAAAGAGGTATTTTTTTGCATTTTCTCGTTTTATGCTAAACACTATTAATTAATTGTATTATTTTATGCCTCGAGCTAAAGGACCTGACTCAAATGGATAGTCACTTTATTTAAAAGATTCTTAGTCATTATTGTTTTTTTCTAATGCCATTACGTGTTTAATTAATTTGGATTTGTAAAAAATTCTTACTTTTGAAATGCGAGCCCATTTTACGAATTAAACTCAAAGCCCATTTTGGCTCATCCATGTCATTTCTGTTAAAAAAAGGATCATTCATATTATTATTTATTAATTGAAAATAGTTTTGATTTTGCAAAACCAGTTTTTACACGTGGCTAATTATGATTTGGTCATGTCCTTAATTATTTTTAAAAGAAAAAAGAAAAAAGGCTCAAATTATATGTTAAAAGTTTGGCTCATCCATGTCATTTCTGTTAAAGAAAAGGGTCATTCATATTATTATTTATTAACTGAAAATAGTTTTGATTTTGCAAAACCAATTTTTACACGTGGCTAATTATGATTCAGCCATGTCCTTAATTATTTTAAAAAAAAAAAAAAAAAGGCTCAAATTATATGTTAAAAGCTTGGCTCATCCATGTCATTTGTGTTAAAGAAAAGGGTCATTCATATTATTATTTGTTAACTGAAATTAGTTTTGATTTTGCAAAACCATTTTTTACACGTGGCTAATTATGATTAGGCCATGTCCTTAATTATTTTTTTAAAATTTTAAAAAAGGAAGGCTCAAATATGTTATCAAACTTTGAGAAAAGGCCCATCTATATCCTCCGTTAAAAGTAAAGCTTCTAATTTCAAGAGAACTTCTCATAAAGTAACATGAGAGTTGATGTTGTATAATTTCTCTTTTATTGCTTTGTCTTTCTTTTCAAATCAAATTCTGCAATGAATATATTGCTTTGGATTAATAATAATATGAATTGAAATTAAAAAGAATGTATCTTTTATAGGAATTACAATTGAAGAAAGAGAGATGATACACTCCAGTGAGATGACCCCAACAGATGAACAAATTCCACTTATTCCTCAAATTAATGATGATAAGGTCTCTCTTTCTCACAACTATATAAATTTGTTTTTATTTCATTAGCCTACTAATTTTTGGCAATTAAATGTATAATTTATTTTTGTACCCTATATTTTGCTAGTGCATGAATTTCAAGAGATTGTAGAATTTTTTTAGATTACTTCTTTCATTCATATAATTTTAGGTCTACCTCATGGTCCTAACATATTCACTAATCATGTTTTTGGTGTAAACCTCATCTACTTCTTTTCTAATTAGTTTTCACACTCAGAGCCCGTTTGGATTGGCTTAAAATAAGTAACTTTTAAAAAGTTATTTTAAAGTCATTTTAAAAATAAGTAGTTATGTGTTTATTGATGTGTTTAGCAAAAAAGTGTTGAAAGTCACTTTTTTTTTTAATCAAAATGTCTGAAATACCCTTAAAGTTGTTAACATTATAAAAGAATTAAGGGTTAAAAAGTAATATACTTGGTCAAAGTAGAATGATTTATAAGTTAAAAAAAATAAGTAGGGGCACCCTACGTTTAGCTTTTAACTTATTTTAAGTTACTTTTGACTTATTTTAAGTTATTCTTATAATTGTCAAACACTCTAATAAGTCAAAAACTTATTTAAAAGTTAGTTTGACCAATTTAAAATCCCATCCAAACACCCACTCAAACTTGTGGAATTCACCTCAGAAATTTCCTCTCAAAATTACCATCTTTACTAAAAAAAAGAAAAAGTAAATATATAGATATGCTTGATACAAAAAAATATTTCTTACTAATTTTTTAGTGTTCGTAAGTAAGCAGATTTTATTGTCCTAATAGGGCTATAGAGTCTGGGCAAACACTATAAGGGTGGGGTTGATGGGGGAGGGAGTGGGGGTGAGGGGTGGGAAGGGGAAGGGGCTAGGGTGGATAGGGGAGGCGAGCAGGAGTGTGTAAAAATCGAACCGATCAATAAATAAAATAGGAGAAATGTTATTGGTTTATTGCTACTAGTTACTGCATTTGCCTTTTAACCTTCAATTCACACCTCAAAGTAACTTTGAGTTCACAACATCACATTATACAAAACGTCAAAACCTAAAGTAAGAACTCTATTCCTCTTAATTTCTCTTTTTGTTGTACTTGTATAGATCTTTTCATGTTAGTTACTATTGTTTCTATTTTATGAGTGTTTTGTAAAGTTACATTATTGTCTTATTGCGTCAAATATTGGATAAGACATATATATTTGTTTTATAAGTATTTTCTTGTTGGTTAAATCGAAAACTGAACCGTTAAGGACCTAAACTGAAAAATTGATAAAAAATATCTTATTAGTTTAGCATATTTAAAAATCGAAACTGATAAATGAACCGATAATACATAAAATCGACCGAACCGACCGATACACAACCCTAGAAGCGAGAGTGTTGGGAAAAAAGACAATTAATGCAGAATATCACTTATGAAACTGTTACATATATTATTTTATTTTATTTCCTAAAGACAATTATTATGATTCTTTTCCACTAATTACAGATAGATGAAGGGAGGAAAGAGGATCATCCGGAAAAAAATGTAGTACTGTTACAAACAAAGAGTTCCATAAATCAAATATTTGATGAAAGATTTAAGCGTTTGGACACTACATGCATCAACTTTACGACCATATTCAAAGTAAATGTGGGGCTACGAAAATCAAATCCAGATGCTTATACACCAATATTGATCTCCATTGGTCCTTACCACAAGAAAAATCCTCAACTTGGCTCCATGGAAAAGTACAAACTGTTGTATCTAGGGCGATTTCTCAAGCGAAAAGTTTTTTAGTTGATGTTGTACACATGTTTTGTCGCCCATCAGGTGAGAAAGTTGAAGAAAACACGAATGCTAGCACTCAAAACCAGTGTTGCAAGATAAGTTTTTGTGGCAACAGTTTGCAATTATCAAAAGAAATCCCCCCTGGGCTTAAATTTTGGCAATGCTATCATATTCCAACTACAAGAGAGCTTTTTGACGCTGGAGTTAGCTTCTTAAAAATAGGATCTGTGGAAGAAAATGACAAGGATAAATCATCATTATTCGATATCACGTTTGAGAAGGGAATAATGAGAATCCCTTGTTTCACAATCGAGGATACCATGGAAACCTTCATGAGAAACATGATAGCCTTTGAGCAACATACTTCTAAAAAACTATATCCTTATTTCTCGAATTATGCACATATAATGACTCAACTTATTGGATCACATAGAGATGTGAATTTTCTTCGCCAAAACAAAATAATCCTTAGGTACATAGGAGATGACAAACAAGTGGCCAGCATCTTCAAGAAACTTTCAGATGGGGTGGCAATCACAGACATTTATTACATAGAACAATGCAGCAAATTGACTCAACATTGTGAGAAGCCATGGAATCAAATGAAGGCAAATTTGAGACACAACTATTTTCAGACTCCTTGGGCAGGAGCTTCAACTGTGGCAGCTATCACACTTCTTGGACTCACAGTTATACAGACTGTTTTGGCTTTTACCGGTTACCATGTTAATAAGTAATTTTTGTTGTAACTATGTAACACATTTGTTGACTAATCGAGTGATTCCTCATTATGCAATTTATGTGTTGATCAACTTAATATTATGTCACACCTCCATAATGGGGTAGGATTAAAGTTAACAATTTCAACTTATATTTATAAAATTAGCTTATTTAATTCATATTTTTATTTGAGATAAACTTTTGTTTTTTTTGCATTAATAGTATATTTGAGGTAAACTTACTTGTGATTTGAGGTAAATTTTTAATCTTTAGTTTGTTCTCGAAGTATGTAATAATACACATTTTGCGGAAAAAAAGGTCTATGCATGTAGGGAAGTAGAGCATTTTTCTCGTTATTGTTCTAATGTTCAGATGGAGCGCTGCTAGGGGAGTCCAGAATCGACTAGCTGAAGATGGAAATCTCCTTGGGTTTGAAATGGTGCTAAGTGTTTTTCCAATGGCAAAACTGAATCTATCAACCACCTCTTATATATTCTTTCTCACAACAACAACAACATACCCAGTGTGATCCCACATATGGGGTATGGTGAAGTTGGAGTATATACAGACTTTACCCCTATCTTGTGTGAGGTAGAGTGCCTGTTTCCAATAAATATTCTGAATTGACAAGGTATTATCTTTTACGGAGAGATTCTCAAGCAGAACTTGTGCTAAACTTGGTTGTGGGGTTTGAGAGTGTTGGAGTATATGCAGACCTTACCCCTATAGACTGCATATATATTATATCTTCAAAGGAGGACAATCTCTTTTGGCAGTTCAATCCTCACGGTATTAGTTATGCAAATTTTGCCTAAAAACTTCTCCTGGTGAAAATAATAAATATTAGTTATGCAGTTCAATTTGTTGGGAACTATACATTATATTTTAAAGGAAAAATGCTCCAATATGCCATCGAACTTTGAGAAAAGACTCATTTATGTCATTCGTTAATAGTTGGGCTCAATCATGGCACTGCCCTTATATGTCTAGATCCATTCGTGCCATTGTTTTTTAAGATTAGGTTTGATGGTTTTGCAAAACCATTTTTCCACATTTGTCTTTTATTAGAGGTCCACATTACCAAAATAGTTTCTCCACCTCTACGAGGTAGTCTGGTAGTGGTAATTAAAGTGTGTTTATACTTTATCCTTCGCAGATCTCACTTAGTAGAATTTCACCGGGTATGTTGTTGTTTGTTTGTTTGTTATAACTAGTAAGGTAGTTTTTTTTTAAAAGCAAATTTACCACTAGACAAAGTATCTAGCGGCCTTTTATTAAAATTAAAAAGATATCAATAGGGATAAGTACAAGCAAGGGGGGCTAGGCCTTACCTTACCAATCCTAATGAAGTACCTAACTTCTACTAACTAACAAGCATGAAGAAAATAAGAGCTAGAGAGAACTAAGTATTCCGTGATCACCATAGAGCTTATAAAATACTACATGATGATATTACAAATGAGGATGCTTAAATAATGCAAAAATATGACAATCAAGAGGAAGGTTGAGTTATCAGCCTCAAACTTTCTATTACGAAAGCATGAATTAAAAAGAATTGATTGCCCATCAAAAGTAACTTGAAGTATTTTTCTCTTGTCTTCTTCTTCAAACCTATCCAACAACACTTGACAATTCATATCTTCTTTATGGATTTATTGGATCTTGTTGAACATATTGATATTGTCATATGGTTCTGCTTTGCCTGTCGCATCGGTAGGTGCCTTGGAACAAACTCCTTAATCACTTTACCGTCCCAACTATGTTGCCTTCCATGTGTCTTTTTTTTTGCTTTTGTTGCTTCCACTTCTTTGTTGCCTAGGTGATATATTCCCTTCCCTAGCCACTCTATCAAAGCATATGTCCAGCATATTGTCTTCCTCATCTTTACCAAAAGAATCCTCGCCCAAATCAATTGTATTTGACGCTAAGACCCTTGACTCATTCTTCTTTGCAATCACACATTTAGGCACAAATACTGGAGCTTCTGGGCTTAATTTGCTATTCAATGCAGGTGGTGAAACCTTCTTTTCTTGGACCAAATTGTCATTCTCTGTTGACCTTCCTAGCTTTCCAGTAGCCTTCAATAAAGCATCAAAGCTATTCGAACATAATAGGTCTTTTGAGGCATTACTAATATCTTAACTCTTCTCAATATCCTGAAAATTTACAATCGCAGCCTTTCCACTACATGGAGAACTATTTCGACTAGTCGGGGAAAGGGTCTGACTACTAGTTGAATTTTTGTGTGCAACCAATGTCCAGTTTTTAGTTACATTCTCGTTTTCAACTTGCAAAACATGCTGCCCAAAATTTTCAGTATCTTCAATATCATATGTATCCAATAGTTTTTGTCCTGAATCAACTCGCAACGCATCAACCCCAACTCTTGGTGTTCCCCTTGTAGCATCCATACATTTTTTGTTGTTGTAATATCTCTACAGATTTAGGACTTAGAGCTAACTCTTGATCATTTGAAACCTCTAAAATACCTTTATTTTCAATAGTTATTTGAAGACCAATATCACATGTATCAACATCCATTGAATCTGCACAATTTTGCTTAGAAGTGGCAGCAACCAATTGTCGATTTAAAGCAGTAGCTTTACTTTATTCGACATCTACAACCCTTCTTTTTCCATTTAGTATTTCCCTCGCATCACCTTGATATTTTCCACTATCGATAGTACCTTTTAAAGCAGCTTCAATGGTACCATCAATTTGTTTGTTATTTTGATTTATTTTCGAGATCAAACGACAACTACCTTCGTCATGACCTTGGTGTTTACAATAATTGCAATAGAAAGGTAGTCTATCATATACAATCTCCTGAAAAACCTTGATCAACTTACCAGATTTTCCATCCACAAACTGCAACCTTATACGATTTGGAAGCTTTTCCATTAGATCAAGTATAACCTTGACCCTAGCCGTGCTAGGTCTTGACTTGATTTGAGTAGCTTTATCTATAGCTATTGGTTTCCCAACTGCTGATGCTATAGACTACAGAGACTTCTTTGCAAACAAATCAGGAGATAAGTTCGGTAAAGTAATCCAAACTACAGCAAACGTCGTTTCCTCCTTAGGAATATATCCAATGGACCATGGAAATACCCTATATTGGTGCTCCTCTTCATAGTAGAGAAGATAATTAACTGAGCGAGATTAAGCTAGTACAAAATCAATAAAATTTTTGAGTTAAACAATTTTCTTAGAGCAAGTAAGCCAATTAAACAATTGCCCTTGGTACCAAGATGTTTCGGCAAAATCGACCTTAATACCTTCAAATCTGGCGCACCATGGGATAATTTAAACACCACTGCTTGATGCAATCCCTCTTTGATCATAAAGTCTTGCCTTTCCTCCGTTGAAAACGTGATAGTAGGTTCTCCATGAACTATTTCGACTGGTTTTACGATTGTTTTTGAGTTAATTAGGACAGATTGTTTGGGGTTTAGAGTATTGAAATAGAAAAGGGTGGCGTATGTGGTGGTTTGGGGTGGTGGGGCGGGCTGGACAGCCTCGGAAGGAGGCCGTCCAGTTGCCGTAGCAGCCATGAGAGGGCTGCGCAGCTGCCAAGGAACGAGCAGCCAGAGAGCGAAACCCTAATTCTCTGGAGAAAAAAAATTAAATCTTCATCTTGAACTAGTAAGGTAGTTTAATTCACCCTCAATGATCTTTTTTTCTTTTCTATGCAAATTGACATGGGATTTTTGTTTCGTATTTTCTTTTACCAAATAATCTTACTTAATAGTCAATTTGGCCAATCTTCCACATTCTGTTTATTTTGAAAATTGTGTCTTGTCTAAAGTGCTTACTTTTGGATACTAGTCGTTTTGTATTTGAGCAATCAATTTGAAACACGCTTTTGCCAATAGTGGAGCAACAATGTCTGTTAGGGCCAAATTACCAAAAGTGCTTTCACGAAAAAAACTACTTTTTTCGACTTCTAAAAAACTTCTATCGCTCAAAAGCAATAATATTTTTTCTCAAAAAATTTCCAAACATCTCAACCTCTGCTTTCTACTCTTCGTTTTTCCCTTTCAACCCATTAATTAATTTATGTCAAAGTTCAAATTTCAGTAAAAACAAAATAAAGCAAAGTTGGGGATGCTTTTCTGTCCGCCTAAGTTATGGCAGACAAAATTATCCAATACTTATGTTGATTTGAGGTAACAGCAGTGGCAGAGCCACATAAATCGAATGGTGGTTAGTTACACTTTTCGTCAAAAAATGATGTTATGTAATGTGTATATAGAAAAATCATGATTATATATATAGATCAAAAAAATTACTTGACTAATTCTGGCTTTGCTATTGTCTATTGCCATAGCAAGTACTTAATGGAGTTGTTAAAATATTGTACAAGATTGTATGATAAAAGATTTTTAAATTTCTTAATATAATAAAAGATTGTATCTTTCTCAATTTGCTGCAAAGGTTTTTAAATTTCTTCTTTTGGCTGTTTGTGTGCAAATATGGTGTTTTCAACTTTTGAGTTGGCATATATGCTTTTTGATCAAGGGGCGGACCCACCTTTACTCAAGGGGTGTCAAGCGACACTCTTTCATCGAAAAATTATATTATATATAGATATTAAATTTTGATTTAATAAATATATAAGTATTGACACCTCATAATTATATTTTTTGCTATAACCATTGACATTTCTTAATAACAAAAATAACTTAAAATACCTCTAGTCATCAAAACTGATTGCAAGGGCATCAATCAAGCACGTTTTCAACGAAGCTAATGAGTAGTGGATCAATTTTACTATTCTTGTATTTGATAGAGACATGATGGACACTATATTGCTTAGACTAGTCTCCCTTTGTAATGACTCTTAATTATGATTATTAAATAAATCTTTTATTACCAAAAACAAAAAAAAAAAACTTGTCAAAACTAGCAAGGCAATTTTCTTTTTTTTTTCTAACCATTATATCTTCTTTGGTTTCTTCTTAGGAGGAATGACTAGGAAGACTTTTGTACTTGGCTCGGATTTTCAACTGGATCTTTTTATTCAAAATTTATCATACACTTAAATTCAATGAAACACAATAATTTAAATTATTTTCTCATTCAATCAGTGTGCGTTTAAGACAACTAACTACATGTGAAATTCCACATTATTTTTAATGACACATCAAAAATTAAATGTTAATAAGTAAATAGGCATAATACATAAATATGTCATTTAACTTGGCTTCAGTTGGCATCTATGCCCTCCAAATTTGAGTGTGTATGAATAAGTAGGCACTTAAACTTATATAAGATTGAAAAAATAGACACATTCGTCCTACGTAGCGTCTTACATGGCAATTTTGTGTCCTATGTGGCATCCTACATGTTTTGGTGTCTTCTTCAAATTTCAAGCACTTAAACTTATCAACACTATTTTAATATCAAATTCAGCGCAACACTATTTCGATATCATTACATAAACATTTCAAATTTTTGAGTCATGATTTAGTATTCCAACTTTATGTTATATATTTTTCATTGAAAAATTACATTATTTACATTTTTATTTCATAATGTTCACGTATATCCTACTTCTCCAGACCTCATTTGTAGGATTTCACTGAGTTTGTTATAATTATTCAATTTATATGTGTCAACTAAAAAAAATAAGGCCTCTTTATGAAGTTTGACTTTAGACCTCCAAACTTGTTGAGACGAACCTGCACGTAGGATGTGTATATCTATTTGTGCAACTTTATACAAATTTTAGTGTTTACTTGTGCACACCCAAAGTTAAAAAACATAAACGCCAAGTTGAATGGTATATTTATTAATTATGTCATTAAATAATGATTGACTTGTTGAGTCAGCAGACTTCTCCTTATCTTTAATTCCATCTGTGGCCAACAATATTTTGTGTGTTGAAAGACCAAAACAAGACCACATATTAAATGTTATTATATTATATTATATATGAATATTTGATCACATTTTCTCTTATAAATTTACAGGTGACCTGTCTCATAGAAACAACAAACCAAAAAAAGAAACAAAGAAAGAAACAGCCAAACCAAAAAGAGGTATTTGTTTTTCTAGATTTTTCTTGTTCTATGCTAAACAATTACTCTTTCTTAATTCTTTTGCTACATAATATTTTCTAGTGTAAAAGGGAAAAGTGAATGAAAATATGAAAAAACACAATTCCTACTGTTATTTATTTGTGAAGAAAAACATTTTGTTGCTCTTCACCCAAACAACTTACATGCTTCAAAGAGTCCTACCACATCTCTCCAATTCTCACTATTAGAAGTAGAAGTGGTTTTCCGAATTAATAAGAAATTTGTGTTATAAAACATGTTTTTTTACTCATTTCTCAAGGAACTAGCTGTTTACTGGGAAAATGCATGATAGAAAACAGATACAAAGTTTAAGAAAGTAAGGAAATTTTTGGTGGTAAAGCTTCCTAATTTTTATGGGTTGAAAACACTACTATTTTTTTTCCTCATTTTTTCAATTAAAATATTTGTGAAAATAATCATTGAATATTTTTCCGTAGAAAATTTCAAGGGAAAATAGTAACTTTTTACTTGTGTATCTGTTTCAATTTATTTGACTGATTTTAACTTGATACAAAGTTTAAGAAAATAAAGAAATTTTTTAATCTTACGGCCTTAAACTATAAATGCATAAAATGTACCAAAGTGCATTTTAATCTTTTGATCATAAACATGTGATGTGAAAAATTAAAATCTACCAAAAAATGAAAGAGGCATTAATTTTTTAAAAGTTGATTAAAAAAAAAAAGCAAGACAAACAAATTAAAAATGAGAGAGTATATATGTTTTCATTAAATTAATAAGTGCCGTACTTTCTGATCTTTTTAATTTTAATAGATCAAATTAGTTTCTTTTTCTACAGGTTAATTTTGACAAGACATAGTGGGGTTATTTTCATATAGTAACATGAAAGTTGATCTTATATAATTTCCCTTTTATTGCTTTGTCTTTTTCTTTTCAAATCAAATTCTACAATGAATATATTGCTTTGGATTAATAGTAAAATGAGTTGACACTTAAAAAAATAATGTGTCTTTTGTAGGAATTAGAGTTGAAGAAAGCAGGATGGCACACTCCATTGAAATTACCTCAATAGATAACCAAATTCCACTGCTTCTTCAAACCGAAAAAGATGAGGTATCTCTTTCATCAACCTACTTTTATTATATGCAATTATATATAAAGATCCTAAGACCTAAAGTAAGCATACTTATATGATTAAATATATATATGAACATAATCTTTACAATATATGGTAGGTTCAAGGCCATAAGTCCAAAAGTTCTTTTCTTAAACTTCGTGTTGAGTCAAATTCCACCATGTAAATTGGCTTGGAGAGAATAATATTTTTAGAGTTCTGTTTCATTCGTTTTTCAATTATATTATCTAGCAAGCTAGTTGGTCAATTTTTGTTGGAAATGAGTTTAGTTACGCAAAGCTTAAATAAAATGAGCACCCAAGGGTGTGGCGTTGTGATCAATGAAGTAACCATTAGGTCTGAGGTTCAAATTCCAGCTGATGTTTTTCCATTTGGACTGAGTTACCTGGCACTTGTGTTGGTAGAAGGTAACAAGTATTCTTGTGGAATTAGGCGAGGTGCGCAAGCTGGTTCAGACACCACAATTATAAAAAAAGATCAAAATGAATTATGCCTCTTATCATATGCAAAACGAGAAGAGCAATTAGTGTTACCAAATATATCTCAAGAAAGTTAGTTATAACTAAATCAAGATATGAGAAGTCTTATGCCTTCTTTTGGATTGTAGAGTTTAGGGGTATGGTACTCTAGTATCATGGTTTATCTATGATACTCAGACTCTTTATGATTCCTACCGCACAAGTGTCAGCATGACATGAATGTGAGTGTGAGATCCATACTGGATTTTGGTCACTTACCTAGGGTGCTTTGACTACATCTATGATCTAGAAGTATAGATTGATTGTATTTGGTTTGATTTTTGGGTTTATGTCATAAATATGTAGTTATATGAAGTATGAGAATGCTTTGCTATTACACGAGATATCAACAACAAACCAAGTGTAATCCCACAAGTAGGCCTACCTCTACCCTTCTCAGCCCCACAACGACCAACCTCTCACACCTCCTAACCAGAACATCTACACATCTCCTCTTTATATGCCCGAACCATCTCACCTCCCTTTTCGCCTCTTTTCCTCCACGTGGGCCACTCTCACCTTGTCTTGAATAACTTCATTCCTATATCGTGTGAATAAAATATTAGGTGTTTTTAAAGAATTCAGTTTTATTAATTTTCGTTTAATAACTTTAATTAAAATTGAATATATACTTTATATGTTGTAATATACAGTTATTGGTCGTATCCCAGCACCCACATCCATTGTCGGATCCATGCCTCCGAATCCTAAAATGGATATGATGAGGAATCCAACCTCTAGATCTGTACCCATATCAGCTACCCCCGCCCAAATCCGAGCAACATAGGATATTATGAATATGTTATATACTATATGAGAAGTGTGTGAGTCAGTGAGAATTCAATCTGATGATTTGATTTGATTTGGTTGAGGTTGTAAGCTAATTGTTATTACTTCATCAGGATGTTACTATTTTACCGAGGATACTATAATGAACTTGTTTCTTTTTTTTTTTTTATATTCCTGTATATGCATTTAACTAATGCCTATGATGTTCCAAAATGTTAATTATATGATGTTCCAAAATGTTAATTATACTAGTTGAAAATTGTGTCTGTCTATGTTGGAGGCATGTCGGAAGCACTCTTAGGACTAAATTGAGTTAGTTGTATGGTGTGGGTATTTGCTTGTTCTCTACGAGGATCAAAATGGACTGTGGTTTAGAAAAGGGCAACACCTGTTATAATGAACTGGTGCTATGATAGCAATAAGGGGGCTGTGATCACAACATTAGTGATTTCTGCATGGTAACAAACAAAGCAGGTTGCAAGAACAACACATGCCTCACGATCGCAACAAGGCACGGTCCGGGAGGCAGTAGGCCCAAGCTCAAAAATCGCTATCATGAACCCAGTGGCTTCAATCTACACTCTATGGGGCTGCTGAGGTATTGAGCTCAGCTTCATAATTTCGAATACAGTCCCAAGGACCACGATCACAGCTTTTTTCCTGGGCACTCCAATCTTCAGTGTTGTGGGCACTCCAAGATTTTTGGTTTGGTTACTATTGACCAAATTTCACTCAAGAGGGTTTGAACTATTGAGGTAGTTTGAGATATTTGACACTACCCAACTTTTAGGTAGACTCTATATAGCCTATGGGTGGTGTGATTATGCTATGGGGATATGAATCAAGATTCACTGTCGATGTCATGAAAATGGCTGGATGACTGGCTAAAAGATGAATTAGCCTCCTGTTTGATATAGTTTTACAATAAGTCTATACATTCGTATGAACAACTAAGGCTCAAAGCCTAGAAAATCTAAAACCTCCTTTGAGCAATGGAGCTAGTTACAAGTTTGAAAAGATCTGCAAATTTGTTTTTTTGCATCAACATTTTACATTGACGAATAGGTGTATTAGCAAACAAAAAAAAAGTTATCTTGTTAGCTGATTGAAGTTCTTGAAAGTTGAAATTGCCTGCTGCAGATATCTTAGATTCTTTTGATTATTAAAGAACCCCATAAACCAGAACTCATAATCGTCCTCTGTGACTAACTGTATATACTTCTGTGATGGCTTCTCCATATTTTCACACTCTTTTGCTTTCTTGATCTTACTTATTGGTATTGATACCTTATATCGAATTCTAAGTAATTTCCCGGTTGGAGATAAGAACTTTATTGATCTCTCACTGCAGAAAGCAATCTTATCAGTAGAGATGAAGAGAAGGCCTGCTATTGGACCAGCTGTAGTTGATAAATCGCATTGAGAAACCTTCAATAGCTTTTCATCATCTCTAACACTAAACTTCTGCTTGAATATCTTCTCCAACCCTCCTAGTTGAAGAATTTTTGCTCCAAGGCTCAATTTTCCCTTCACAGTTTCTGTTAGCTTCGGGCTTAGGCTCACTGCTTAATTAGAGTTGCGACATTAATGACATTAGAATCAATACTTTGTATTGTATATACACGTAATTAGTGCTTCTTTGCATGAATTTTAGTGCTTCATGACTCACTTATATGTGTTCTTTAGGTTTACAATTGTAGTTGGCCGTGACTTCACTTTCAAATACTAAATCCATTATTTGCAAGTTGAGGTTTAGCCATCAGTATTATGCAGATAACGCTCGTCAAATATTGAAAAATTTGTTTGAGGAGTATTTGGTTTTCAATCACAACTTCAACTGTTTATTTCCAAAGGCAAAATACTCTTTTTCAATTTCTGACTTAATGTGAGTGCTTACCATGCTCACGGATGCCTTGTGCAAGACAGTCCATCCTTTCTCCCAGTTTGTTCATCTTACTAATTACAGATTTTCCTGCATATTCAAAAATTAATTTTCAATCTTAATGATCTCTCTTTCAAGGGTCATTAATTAATACTCTTTAGAACTACTACAATATTGAGTTGATTCTTCATCAAGAGACGGGGAAAATACTCACGTTGCTTTAATTTAGATAAGATCTTTGATGTTGCAGATGGAATATGGTCTTGGCAAGAAGATAGGGATAGTAGTCTTTTAGGCTGCCTTTCAAATGAACATACTGCTGAACTCATGGGAGCACCCCCCATATTTCCACCGATTAAGTCCTTCATTGTGACTTCTGATGTAGAAGAGGATTGCTATATTGTTAAGATAACTGAGATATTATTATGTTTTGGTTGATGGTTTAAGAACATTGCTTGTAGCACTATATATATAAGTTGGTGATAACTGTTGCATGAGTCAGCTATTGGTCATCAGAAATAAGCAAAAAAAGATCTTGCTTTTTTTTAGAATTTTCTTTGTCAAAGTGCAGTGCATGTTCAACCACTGCTTTCTCTTCTTTGTTTTTCCTTTTGCTTTCAGTCTATTAATTTATTAATTTATGTTGGCGGGTGTAAATCATGGGAAAGCAGAGTACGAAGTTAGGGATTTCTTCCTATCTGCCTAAGCTATGATGGACAGAATTATCCAATACTTGTGTTGGTAGAAGGTAGTAGCAGTGATAGATTCACAAAGACTGAAAAGTGGTAGTTGAACATCCTTCGTCAAAAAATTATACTGTGTATGTAGAAAATCATAACTGCATATATAGGTAAAAAGTTACTTGTTATACATATAGTTTAAATCTTGTTGAAAATCATTACTTCATATATAGGTCAAAAATGAATTTTTATACATATATTTAATCTTGAATGTATACTTGGTGGATTAGCACAAGCTGACCTGGAAAATCCTGTCATAAAAAATATTATATTCCTCAATTTGCTGCAAACGTTTTGAAACATGTATTCTTTTAGCTTTATCTTCAATTACAGTAAACTAAATCTCATGTTGCCTTATTTTATTATGAAGATTTGTGTGCACATGTGGTGTTTTCAACTTTTGTGTTGGCAGATCTGCTTTATGATGTAACCTACTTTTACAAGTTGAGTAAAAGTAAGGGAAAACTTTCCATTTTGAAGTCATCTTGTCATAACTAGTAAGGTAGTTTAATTCACCCTCAATGATCTTTTTTCCTTTTCTATGCAAATCGACTCACGAATTCCATTCATGGCCATGTTTCTCTACAGTCGCATATTGTTTATTTTTTTCCATAATCTTGTTTGGTTTCTTCTAAACTTCAAGTTTCAATTGGTATTATCATATGCTTCTATAAATTTTATGGTTTCAAGTTGATAATTGATATAGAATACCTCATTACCCCCTAAACTTGGCATGTTTTATTCAGTACACTCCTAAACTTTTCTTAGTCCTAATTACCCCAAAATTCTTTTAACAAGCTTTTAATGCATAGTAAAATTATCCCAAGTTAGTTTTCTTAGGTTTGTATGATTTAAGGTTGACAAGATAACGGTAAGAATTTATGACATTAAAGTTAAGTGGTGATCCACAACCACCACTGGATTGTCCCCTTTGGAACATGAATGAGTCATACATGAACTTTGATTTGCTGCTCAATAAATCAGGCAAAGGGAAAAAAGTAGCCATTTAAATATTTCAATCTGATACATAGGGCCAACAATTCTGGATTAGATTAACTTCTCTTTTAAGGCAGTTATCTTACTTTTTTTGTCATCTCATCTTGAGGTGTAAAGGCAGGATTTGTAGGCCATTTATGCTGACTTTATGTGGAACACACCATACATGGATGACAAATGATTTAATTCTTTTGAGTAAACTAACATATTTTCTTATTGACCATCTTTTGCCTTTGAAAAATCTTGAGAGAAATGTCAAGTATTTTTAAAAGGTAATTTAAGCACAGAAAGTAATTGTATTTCCTATTAGAATAATAGGAAACAACACAGAAGAAGGAAGAGTTTGACATGTCAAATTTACTGTGTTTGTAGAGATATTTGCCATGTATTCTTTAGGGGAATCCAAGCAATTTTCTCCAGGATTCAATAAAGTCTAGTATAGTGTAAGCTAACTTACGCTATTTCAAGAGAGGCCTTATATTTATAGAACTTGAGAGATTACTTTTAAAAAAAGTTGTTTCTCTCACAATGTGTCTGTTCAATTTAAGCCATCCAAATGCTAGAAACTAACTGGAATGACATTTGGTGTGGACAAGAGACACTCAAACATGCTTTCCCTGTACTACATAGTCTGAGCCAAGCACAAGAAGCAACAGTGGCAGAATTTTGGACAGGACAATATGTTTGGCAATTTCACGTGTTACACACTGTTTATAAATAATGAATCATAGATTGAGAGGTTTTATCTTTCGGAAGTTATAACAACTACCTAGTACAACATCTTCTAGGTTTAATATGATGAACTAAATAGACTAAAACACTAAAATATATTGAACTAAAAAAATGTAGATAACTTTTTGCTAGGGTATAATGTATGAAAATGAAGCTTGGTGTAAATTGTAAAACGAAAAAGTGGCTAAACTATTTTTCCGTGTACTAAATGGAGAAAAAGGGTGTGCAGAACTCTTTCTTTTCTTAGTTTAATATTGGACACTCCGAAGACAATATGTATCAAATTGTTTCCCTCTCTCTGTCTGTTCCTCTCTTTAAAGAAACAATTTATGAAATATGGCGGAAAGGGAAAATTTAAGGCCATATATACTCCCAAAATTGAGTTGCAATTGCAGACATTTGGCATAAAAATCTTCTGAAGAACTCTCTTCATTTTAAAATGAAGACCCACACCAAAAGAAAAATATGATGGAGATAAAATCAAATGATTGCTCTTAGCCATCTGGATCCAAGGCAGGTGCACTTGAGGTTTTACTATTTAACTCACATTCTTGCATAGATGAATCTTTTACCATCAGTCATATTTAAATCTCGGGAGATGTTGGGGAAGGAGAGTGGGACATGTTTTACCTGTCTCTGAGAAGGAAACTAAATTATGTATTGGGAAATGACAACCATTATGCAAGATTTATGGACACATATGAATTAATGGCTACCATCTGACAGACGAGAGGAAAGATAGACCTAGTTATGGAAGGGGAGAGAAGGGAGAATCATTGTCAAATCTGCCATGCAGAGAACTCAGTTCTACTGAGGTACAGCAAGCAAGATAGCCCTGGAGGATGATTTGGAGAACAGAAATTCCCTACAAGGTGAATTACTTCACATGGCTTTTTGCAAAGGAGGCAGTCTTGACACATGAGAACTTGAACAAGAGGAAATTCAATCTATGTTCTAGATGCTATCTATGTGAAGAACAGGTGGAGACGACTCCATCTCTTTTTACATTGCAAATGGACAGATCAATTGTGACAGATGTTCATCCACAAGAGGAA